>CM061064.1:37915986-38165986 GCA_030762895.1 Sophora flavescens
GCTGCTGTTTGCTGTTACTTTAATACAATACTTTGCTACCTCTATTTCCTCTCCAGGGTAAGCTTATTGAAACTATTTACTTCCTTAGAATGAAATGAATGTTGATCGTGATGAGAAACCATGATATTAAAATTTATATTTTCCCAATGTGATTTATTTTCCTTTGCTGCTTTTCTATGTACAGCTATGTCCTTGATGCCGCATGGGGGCTGTTAATTTGAAATTAGTATACAGAAAGAGATCAGAAACCTCAAAGTAAGCTACCATCCTATTTCCCCTCTCCTTAAGTTTATCATTAGAAAGAAGGATCTGATAACATGTCAAAGTAAATTTATGTCTCTGATCTATCCCTACTTCTTATATTCAACTTCTAATGCTTAAAAGCAAGACGTCAATCATCTTCGGGCAGAAATGGGAGCTTCATTGTTTGCAGTGGAGAAATCAGATGGGAAGAAATGTTTCTGAGTAATGCACTGCTTGGTCAAAGTTGGTAACCAAACTTGTATCCCTCTTGGAACAGCAATCAAGGTAAGATAGGACTGTGTATTGTTATAGGATATTAATGTCATACGGTCTTGGTTAAATTTTCATTAATTTGTCATGGTTTTACCCCTCTCCTTGCAGAACATGGACTTGCACCTACTGCAATGTGGAGCGGGTATTACAGGCAGCATCTTATAATATGTATTATGTCTTATTATTGTACAAGTCAGTTCAATTTTTCACATTGCTTCAATGATGCATCTTTGGGTCATGGTGTTGCATTCAGTTGATGGTTGTAGTTGTCAACATTTCATTTTTGTACATGATCATAAATGCTAATTTTAAGGGTGTAAGAAACTAAGTAGAGTGTTGACCCTGTCATGTCTTGTAGTATTTTTGCTGAATAAATGTGATCATCAGACTGTAAATAATATTGCATACCTTCCCCAGATGCTACTGCCTATCTTGTCTCTATGAAACCATTGTTTGGGAAATTGGTTTCCTATTCTGCATTCAGCCAGCCTTGTAACAGAAAGAAGAGGTAGCTTGATGTCAAGTGTCAATACTTGGTTCCGTGTCATTCTTTGTAAACAAAAGTAATTGTGTAATTCAGTAAAATTCTAGAATAATATAAATTTCTTAATACTGGATTGGATGCTTGCACTAGAAGCACTGAAAAGCAATTTTCCCATTGTCAGCTGAAGGGTGGGTTGAGCTACTGCACCTTACAAATGCCTTTTCCTGGATTTTTATGCAGACTTTTTTCATGTTGAGTTCCTTCTTGCACAATGGCAAACCTCTCTTTTAGCTGATATCTTGTGTGTTTTTTAAAATCAGTGTTGTTGATAACCATCATGCAGCCTCCACGAGCGAGCATTGTCATGGTTGTGACAAGTGTGTGTTCTTCAATTTGATCATCATTGTGTTTGACGCTTTTCAGCTGCATTGTGGGAGCAATCATTGTGTCGATTTTATTGAGTTAATCATGTTGAGATATATAATTCATCATTTGCATTCTGGCATCCTGAGATTCTTTTTTTGTAGAATTTATCTGAGCTATCAATCCAATTTAGATTAAGAAATTTCCGCAAGCCGAACTTACCCCGGCTTGACTGTTTCGTGGTTACAGAAATGCATTCCAGTATTCATTTTCAAGCGTTGATTATGAAATTGACCAGCAACAAATGTGTTGGATGAACTCAGAAATGCAGAAGTAGACAGCAAGTATATTATCCTTACATTATTTATTATTTTGACCAGATATGTGCTTCTGTTTTTAAATTTTTCTATTTAGGTTTATTGTGTGTTGTGTGAGTTTGTGGGTTGAATAATTATAGATAGTTTTGAGCAATAAATTTTATTGAGTGTAAGCAGTGGTTGCTACCTTGCTCGAACACTTGAACCATTTATGAATGGGGTGCTATAACCCTATTTTAGGAAATACAATCTATCCTTGTGAAGATTGTTTGCTATGTATTCTCCATGTAATCAATAATTTGCCAGCATTGTAATAGGAAGTTGCTTATTTTATCCCACACATATGTTTTAGTATAAAATATTAAAAGAAATGCTAGCAACACCTCCTTAACACTATCTCTTTAACACACTCTACTTTTGGGTGAATTTCATGTGGGATCCACTAAATCATGACAGGCCCACTCTCTATTAGTGGGCATCATGAAATCCATCAATAATGAGTGTGTTGAAGAAAACGATAACAAGAAGTATGTTGCTAGCATTGCTCAAATATTAATCTATTTATCTCATGGTATGTTTTCTTCCTTTTTTGTCAAAAAATACTTTAGGTGGTATCTACTAATGAAGAAACAGCCAATGCCTCTGGACTGGTGTCTTGTATATTTCCTGCCTGAAGGCTCACATAACAAGGGTTTAGTGCGATATCTTTTGAGCTATTTAAGAGGAACGGTGAAACTCAAAGACTATTAAAATGAAAAATGATGTAAAATCTTCATTAGTGAAATGCTCCCTTTGGAAAGGGAAAAAATATAAAAGAAGTAGGCTCTAGGCATGGCAGTGGAAACCGAACCAACAGGTACCACAGTCTACTTCTTTGGTGAAAGCTTGTTTTGGCCCAGGGACGAGGGATGGGAATCGGGTGCCCGTCCCAGCTCAGGCCCACCATGATGTTCACGTATTATGATAATATCCTCCATATATCTATATGGTATTGGATTTTTTTGATTGAGGTTTGTTTGTATAAAATGGTACTTCAAAATTACATGACATTTGATTGTGCTTTTATTATGGTGTTTTGATGCCGTCGGTATTATTTGAAGCATAATGAAGTGTTTCAAAAGCATTAGTTTCTTTTTAATTTTGTAGTTGAAGAGCTAAGTACAATTTTTGAGTTGTTAATTTCAATTGAATCAAAATAAATTTTAAATTTGGTTTATTCATTGGGGGGTAGGGACCTGTGGGAAACCGGCCCTTGGGGGGGGCGGGGATGAGGATCTATTTTGAAATCCGAAGGGGAGCAGAAGGGCAGGGTCAGGAAGGCAAACAAGCCTCGCCCGTCCCGTTGCCAACTCTAGGCAGCCCCATTGTGAGGCACCCACCATTCTGGGGTCAAGGGAGGTCATGTTTGCAGCATTCACCCCCTCGAGCAGAAGGGCGTATATTGAGGAGCTGTAGCCAGCATGTTAGGTTATTGCCATATTGTCTTGACTCTTGACCCTATGATCACTTACCTTGTACTCTGTGGGGATACAATATTTTGCATTATTATTGTGGTGATTGGAGATTTTCCTTTTCAATAACATTTTTATTACTTATAGTGAAGTCCTCCAAAAACCAAAGGAAGCAAGACCAATGCTCATGTAGTCTGTAATTTTAAATCTGGTCGGGTCTTAATTTGATGATGCTGTCAGGTGGCAGGATCACGATCATGAAGCACTACTTTTGATCACTCTGGCAAGTTCCCATATCTTTCTGCTACTGCTACTACTAGTTCACTTGGTGTCCACTTGTAATTTGTTTATGTGTTCTTTTTCTGTATCTTATCGGTGCATCTTTGCTCCTGTTCCTTACTCTTAGGTACTAATACAATTTCTGTAAATTTACATTGCATTGTGCTTTAATTCATTCTGCTTTCAGGATGCAGTTTATTGTTATTTGATGTGTATTTGTGAAATATTATGTCCACGAGGCTTTCCGATTCTGCATTACTCTATTGCTGCACATTTTTGGTTTATATCTTTTCACATTTTCATTCAGCACCTTGATGCTACAAAATGTTAGGGTCAAGAAACCACCTATTTTTATTTTTAGCATGTTTGGAACCGTGACTCCAATGGGTCAGACTTGTGTTTTACCAAAAGCTCCAATGGGTACCTTCTGGTGTGATTCTACCTTATCCCATTTGGTTTCCAAACAGTACTTTTGATGGTCTTTTTACCTGCCAGTAGACTAAGTGGATCTATCTGCATCATACCATATTTGCTCTATAGAGGACCTAGGCTGGGCATAAATTATTACTCACCCAACAGAATTCAATTTATGATATTAGGTGATTTTATTTGAGAAGTGATTCGATTCAGCGTGGCCTTTTACTTATTATTTTGAAGATTCAAGTTTTAGAAGAAATGGCTGAAAGAATGGCACCAGACTGCTGAGTGACTGAACAAAGGATGCATAACGCATTGACTTACTTGTTTATGGATGCTGAATGAAGTTTGTTCCCATTTTGCATCTAAGCTAAACATAGAAATTAATGTAACCATATTTACCAAAGTATTGAAGGTTCTCACTCTCCCTTTTCTCAGCATGTTAACTGTATAGTTGTCCATCACTGTTTTCTCTTTTCTGCAGTTTACCCTTCCTGACAAATCAGACCACCCAAGACTTTAAGGATAAAGAGGCGGGTACTTATCTAAGGCACATGATTTCAGCTATTTTTTTCAATTATTTTATATTTTTAATTTTTACTTAATCATTTAAAAGTAACATTTTTTTGCTGGATCACAATTCTCTTTCTAGTGTTGTATGGCTTTAATGTATCAGCAGATGTTTGGTGATGGAAAATGGGTTGGATGTCTATGGTTTATTTTTTTTTGGCTCTATGCTTTTGGATATCTCTTGTAAAATAATTTCATTAATCTGCAGGGGATCTCCAAAAGAGCATCCATTCAGTTAAAGGAATTTGGCAGAAATGTATATAACTTCTGCTTTCAAGGACCGTATGGTATGGAACCACTACCTACACCTCAAGAGATAGAGGAAAAGTCAAACCATGCACGTGTCCTTAATGTTGCAACTTGTCGGATGTTACGATAGTTTAAGTATTGTATTAACAGGAGGCTTTATCCCTCCAACAGTTTTATTTCGAGAACGCGAGTGTGCCAATGACCCCTTTGCTTGAAGGTGTCCATATGTTTTCTTCACTGGTCTTTTGGCCCGGTATTTAAGTTGATGTTTCAGGTTTGATGTACTGTATCAATTCTATTGTACTTTTCCGATAGCTGATTTACTTTTGATAGTTCATATATCTGCATATCTGGGCATAATATCGAACTCACTCATGATGGAACTCGGCGAGCAATAACGTATTCGACTTGGGTGCAGTTGAAATGTGAGTGTCGTTCTTGTTAGATTTGTGAAGTATTGAAGTAATTCAGAAGTTATCGTGCAGATAAAACGGTGGACTGGGGATCGTGAAGTACAAAGTCTTGAAATATCACGATTGCTATTTCGGTTTCATAACTTAGAGAGTTGATTAGAAACAAATTGTATAACATCCTAATATTTGATTGTAGAACGGTTTGGTTCTTTCCCACCTCCTAGAACCAATGTCCCGGTCATAATGTTTATTTGGCCATTACAAAGGTGGAAAATAAGAAGATAGTTAGTTACCTTCTTATGAACGTTAGATGTATGTTGTTATATCATATATACCAGCGTCATTGTACAATCTTTCCGTTATTTTTGGAAGCTAATTATCCTTTCTTTCAATTTCTGTATAGAAGGCAGGAACCAAACCTGCCAAATTCCATATGTTGGAGCCTTTAGAAGCAGTGGAAGGAGATACACGAAAGCAATTGTCCAGAAATTGAATGGTAATACATCTTTGGATTCTTTTGTCCTTGTGCATGGTGATAGCAGCCCACATAATGTCTTATCCCAGAAATTGTGCCGGTGCCACAAATCCCGTGTCTTGAGTTCTCTTTGATCAGAAATATCTTTATCATCTCATTATTATGTTTTTGACGATTCTTATTATTAATCATTACTCATTAGGTATTTAAAATCAATACTTATATTATCCCCTTATCAAACCTTTGACCCAGCAATGCATTTTAAAATGAACTAATACTGTTATGAGATTTGTTTTATTAGCTTAGTTATCGCGTGTACAAAATAGCCACCTCTACAAAATTAATGGTTACAATTTTAATGATACATAGACTTCTGCCATCTATGCTATTAATCAAAGAGAATTGTTAACACACTCTTTTTCATATAAACCAAAGAAAAGAAAGTTTATATTGGTAATTTGTATATTTAATGTGAAGTTAAGTAAAATCCTTTATTTACAATAAAACTATTCAGGATTCGCAAAGAAAGGATTCAATTACATCTGGTTGATGAGACCTAACCTAGTTACTACCAATCGGTATAGGAAATACGTCCACGGTACGATATGATTGCTTGCAAATATATATAACAAAGCAATGCCACAAATCTAAAGAAAACGATATTGTGGGTAGATGACTACAGTAAGAATCTCCTTTTTCAGAGTTGACTTCGACAGGTTTTTTTTGTTATGCTTCTTATATAGTTCTCATCGTCTATGTATTTAAGATACCCCGAAATTCTCACCTGCCATAAAAACGAACCCCTCATATGATGGTGTAAAATAGCAACAGGAAATCGACTACCTACCAATTGGAAACAACATATCAAAAGAGATGGGCTATAAGGTTTAGAGCCACCATCGTGGCTTAGGGGAATATCGATCAGCAATGATTTAGATTTTCTTCCCTTACTTGAATGCACCCTCTTTTTCTCCAAACATCCACGCCATTTTCCAGAATTTCCAAGTTAAGTGTTTTCCTACTTGAAACTAGGGGCTGTTGGTCATTGTACACAGGACTCATAATTGTGTGGCAGCTTCCAGATACAAGAAAATTTATACAACCTTGATTTATCTTTTTCTTTGGAAAAATTTGAAAACAAATACAAAAAAGATTAAATGATACGGTAACAATTTTAAAAATTTAAAAAGGGAAAAGAAAGAAAAAAAGACAACATCAGGAATTATCTTCCCTAATTTTCTAGATATACCATTTCCTAGTACTTTTCCCCCTCTATGTTAGACTACTGAGGATCGAAAAAGCTCACGCAACGCCAGTATCAACAATAACATATATACTAGCTGCGACCAATATGCCACTAGACATATCCCCTAATGTCCCCAGAACCAATTGAGACACCACATTACACTATACTTCTTGGGCTTCTAGGCTTGTCACATAAAGCAAGGGTATGCCAATATCACAGAAGGTGCTTCTCCTCCAATCAAACAAAGACTATAAAAAATCGGAATTGCCACTCCTAGGGGAAGGAAGCATAGAAATCAAAGAAGACAGGAAAATTGACCTTAGCCACCAGGGCACGGCTTCTTCATTCTTCTTGTAATAGTGATTCCATGTCATCAAAAACTGGCATGCCATATTTGAAACACAAACCATTAATGACACGAAAATGCGGTAATCCAGCACAAATCTTGACACATCACGAGAGCGGGAATTGGTATAGGGCTGTGAGCATTCCTCCATTTGCAGGAATCTGTGCATTTTATTTTATTTTGAGTTAGAATATATAGTATAACACAAAGAAACCTAATCAGTAGGTGCATTGACTTTGACCCCTTTTTTTTTATAGGTATGGAATAATTTTAAAGAAATTCTAAGATGCATATGCATACCAGTTGGCCATAGGCCCCAATAGCCAAGGCAAGGGAATATAAGAAAACAGTATGATTGTGTGGCAACCTTCACTCCTTTCCACATGGGAACGTGAGATGGATGCTTCTGCCGAAGGCATAGTGGCCTGCAAGATAACATAGAGAGTACATACGTTTAAAAATCAAGATGATGAGTTATTTTTTAAAATATATTGACCATTTTACTAAAACAATATCATTCTCTAACTAAATTGATTTAACGTTTTGATTTTGAATAAAAAAGTAGGTGATGGAGTCCCACTAATCTAAAAGTGATGGTGACTTGCTAACTTCCAAAGCACTAATTAGCAACACCCTTTGAAAAAATTGAGATTTGGATCATAGTGTCAAATTTAAAGTCACAACCCTATTCGTTCATATTCAACAAAAATCTAGTGTGCTTAGCATCAATTTTTTCTTCCTTTTCTCGGAACGTCATTCTAGACTGATTCAAT
The DNA here is from genome assembly GCA_030762895.1 of Sophora flavescens. NCBI lineage: Eukaryota > Viridiplantae > Streptophyta > Magnoliopsida > Fabales > Fabaceae > Sophora > Sophora flavescens. The sequence goes on from CM061064.1 coordinate 37,923,886, forward strand.
AATATTGACGTAAAAAGGTAAAGTCATCCACTGACTTCAACATTTAATATTTGACCAAGCCCTCTATTTAAGTTTTTCAACAACTTCTAATATTGAAAGCAGTATGTCTGATCTAATGTCAACTATGCAAGTCATTTCTCTTACTACCATGACAAGACAGAACACTAGCTAAGAGACTTAAGGTGCCTTTAACCTAATGAAACACTGACCAATGCCAAGTACTCCAACAGATGAATCACAAATTTTATCTCTTCATTATTCTTTTAACTTCATTTAGCAAATACTTATGCATTTATTTTAAAATCACAATAACTTCACATTTGTGTGATGTAACAGCAGTAAGAGTGTATGAGACTATACTATTTAGAAGCAGTTGATAAAAATCAAAAACATAATGTTATCCCATTATTAATATCTGAAAATATTATAAAAAAACATTTCTCTTCTTTATTTATCAATAGTTTCAGAGAATTTAATGAGTAAAGAGGAACCTAATATTATGATCACACACCTGTATTCAGAGGATGAGATTGTGGCCCCTGGAAAAGCAAAGGCATTATATACCAAGGGCATTAAGCACACTAAAAGCACTTTCAACACTGCTCCCAGTTTCCCTAATGGGACTATAGTCCACACCTGGAGGGGCACCCTGTGCCACAGAGACAGCCCAAATGGAGGTGCAATACCCTACAGCAGTGACAGCTCCAACAAGAGATATACCAGCTATAGAATTCCAAGTTTGGCAACTGGGATAGCACCCACAGCAGCACAGGTAAACCTGACAAGTTACCATTCCACAGTGGTCATAGGTTTGGCAGTAAGTTTCACCACATACCACTTGATAGAATGTCCTTGCTGTTGATCCTCCTATGATGATCAGCGTTGGCATGTGCCAGCTGATAGGTACAATATTGGAATATAGGTATAACCTACAGTTTCTCACCTGCAACATATATGCCATTTCAAGTAAAAGTATTAAAAATTACTTATTTATATTTAAATATGTTTTTAAATGGTAGGAGGAATTGAGGATCCATTGAGTGTGTCTTAGGATAAGTTTTTTATAAACGGATTTTTGAATGAAAATGATTTTTATAAAATTGATTTATTCTGATTGACTTTGAAGTCAAGCTTATTTACGTTTGGATGCGTTTTTTATTTTAAAAATAAATTTGATGTAAAACTTAATGTGAAATTTTCACTTTCAGCACGGAAAGTTCGTTATGCTAGATTATACCAAAATCCGTGCTGGAATCGGATCAATTTTATTTACTATAACCAAACATCTTATTTTTGAAAATCATGTGATCGATGGAAGAAAATCAATTCGTGCTTTATTACACTATGGAATCAAACACACATCGAAGTATTTAGTAGATCATGGAAAAATTATTTAAGAAAATAAGGAAAAAATATTCATCCTTAAACTCAAATATAAGAAGTTTAAGATTATGATGCATTTTTAATAATTTAAAAGTATAAGGGAGTTTTTAAAAATAAAATAAAAATGGATTAAAAGATATAACACGTGGAGAAATCATACCGAATGTAGTCAAAGCAGAGTGGAAGGTGTATCGACTATAGGAATACCATTCTCCACCGATCGTGAAGATGGACGAGCAGTCCACAGGGTGTAAAGGCTGCCATACGAATGCTTATGGTCAAACTTTATTATTCCCCATGTGTCCTGGAACCCATCACAGATTTGTTAGTTAGTAAATAAATAAATATAAAACACAGTCGCATCAATTATTTAGTATTACACGGCCTACTCCTAATTATTATTTGCTAAGTTGTAAAACCAAGCGTTCCTAACTGGAATTTGATACATTCTGTATGGAGTGTACATGAATCTAAACTTTATCTGTAGTTGTTATAAACCTAGTATGTTTAGACGTGGAGTAAGGGTGGAGGAAGGAAAGTGAAAAAGTAAAAAAAGTAAAAAAATAATGTAAACTTATACTTCGATTCCATTTTTTATCCTCTAATCAATAGCTAAAAAATTAATTTCTTTTTGAAAATGTAAATAATATTCGAAACTCCTGCATTAAAAAACATAAGAAACTCCTGTTGTGTCTATCTAGTGTGTTGAACCTTGTTGGTTATTATTTGAAAAAGATTTTAACGAAAGAGAGATAAAAAAGGGAAATGGGAGAGAGAATTGTTTTTTAAAAAACTTGAGTTGTGAGTACTTATAAAATTACATTTCCTTTTTCTTTTTTCATTTTGTTTTACTATTTATATCCTAATAAGAAAAATTTTAACTAACATTTGGTAAATCAATCTGCTTTCTTTAGACAAAAAAATCAATCTGTTTTCTTTTTATTTCATTTTTATAGAATTGATATATGATATCTCATTTCATTTAACACAAACACTTCTAAATCTATAAATAGCGTGAATGATCCAGAATGAGTAAGACGTAGCATCTTAAGCAAAATCAGATGGACTTAAAACGCACTCTAATACTATCGCAATTATCTGAACATTATTCACCACTAATTATGCATGGACACCCGTGATCTCATCTCCCTTCGTTAACAAAAAAAACCTACGTAAATCTCTTTTATCACTTCCCCTCCTTACCCATGTCCAAACAGCATTTATGCTTCACGAAAACAAAAGAGAAGACATACAAATAACAAAACTATCAAGTTTGTTGTATTCTTTCAAAAAACGTAATTCTTGTTGGCAAAAAAGTTTCGTGTTACTTCAAATCAAATAAGTAAGAAAAGAGGTGAAAGAGAAGATGCAAACACGAAATAGCATATTGATGGAACACTTACCACCACCAAGAATAGTGAACTCCAAGGAGAACAAGAGCTTGAGTTCCAATCCCAGAACAAAGAGTAAGGAAAAGCAGCATGGTATTTTGTGCCCATTCCTGGACTCAGTGATTGGGAGCCACATCCTGAGGATCATGCTTGGTGAGCCTCAAAGCTTTCCTCTGGGGCTTCCCAAAGGGTAATGAACTTAGAGTCAAAGAGATCTTGGGGTTCTAGGAGTCTTTGGAGTCTTATTTTTGGATGTGGAAGTGCATCTCCATTCTCTGATTGAAGGGGAGGGGGACCTTGTAAGAGATGGTGAGTGAAGCTGAGAGGGTGTGACATGAGACTGAGGGGATGACACAATAGGTGTCCCCATAACTGAAGCTGTTCTAGGTGTTAATGGTGCTGACCTTATCTCCTTTGTAGCTTCAGACATCTTCACCTTATTTGTGTATTTTGCACCTTCGTGTTTTGTTTTTTTTATTTTTGTCCTCCGTTTTGTTGCACTCTCTCTCAAATATTGGACGTATATACAGCCATAGGTGTGTAGTGTCGAGGATGAATCCAACATGACAACTGTGTGCGTTGTTTTATTTTTAAAAAAATGATATACAGTATATTTGATGAAAATATTTTATTAAAAATATCTATTATATATAAATTATATTATGTGAGAATAGTTCTCAGGGGTCTTCCAGATTTTAAAGCATATCTTTAGACAAGTTGCCGTGGAATTTAAGGTGTTAGGGGCAAACTATAATTAAGACTTTAATTTCCAATATATCCCCTCACGCCCAGTTCACTTGCTTGAGGCATGAAGACATAAGAACCCAACAACGGATCTAGGTGAAATCCCAATATAATCTGATTATTTTAACTCAATGCAGCAAAAACCAACAGAAGGTGAGAATTGCTTGACTTAAAAGATTATTTAGGACATATCTACAGGTGATGTGGGACTAAATACACCCCTCATATAGCAGCATAAAAGTGCGTGGTGACCGCAATGAATACGATACAAAGTTGCACACTTAATTAATCGATGGGCAGCAATTAGGGCGGATTTCCAACATTACGTATTATAACTTGTAAGGAATATGAATCTTAACTATTATATCTTAAGTGATTTAAAAGATAAAAACATATGATTTATTTTGTCCTAAACTCTTGTTATTTGGAAGTTATGTTGGACTGGACTAATCTTAGTCGATTTGGATGAACCCATATAAATTCTCTCAACACCTATTTTTGTATTCACATTTCTTGATATCCGAGATCTTGCTTATCAAGCATCAGTCACGTCAGACCAATGACTATTTGTATATGACTTTTTAAAATAGTCATGTGATTATTAAATATATTTTTATTTTTATTAATTCATTTATGATTATATGGTCAAAAATTATTTTTCTTTTTCTTTGATGTAATATTCAAAATCACGTGGGAAGAATAGTAGAATAAGTAATATAAAGGACCGGGAATCATAATATTTTCTACATTACTTTTTGACAAATTGCTGCATATAAAAATTCATGTAGTTCTGTCATAATGTATAAAAATTTGAATAATGTTATTTAGTTATGTTTATACGATATTATAATTAGTACCACTTCTTATTTTTAAATACTCATACCAAGATTTCGTCACACGCCCGTGGATATAAGAGATACGAGGCAAAGGGAGTACAGCCAGCATTTTTCTAAAACTATTACTAATATTTATGTACGATTTTAAAATAAATGAAACAAAATTCGTTTTCCAAAGATATGGTCAATCTAATAAGCATGCGAAAATGTGACTCAAACTAGCTATGTAGAGCACATGCCACATGCATTTAAGTATTTAGGAGACTTTGTGTGACCAGCTGAATGAAAATAGCTATCAATCCAATAGGTTGGTGAATAATTTTCAATATTGTTTTAAGCAGTGGGTTGGTAAGCGAGATTGGAGGGGAACTGAACATGTATCATTTTAAACGGCGAGTTGACCCATAATAATGGCCGCCTAATTAATGTAATTAATTTGTCCTAGTGCTAGTTGCGAGAGACTATCATGTGATATTGATAAAAATTAAGAATTCTAAACTTTCTCATGAGTACAACTTTAGAATTCATACTTTTCAAGCTCTCGGTTTATGAATTTTGGTACAGCATTAAATTTAACATTACTGCATGTTGTAGTTTTTATTTTCAGAGAATGACGAGAGCGATAATTATAAATTCTTTTCTTCAATTTATCTTATTTTATCTTAATTCTTCTTGTTTAAAATTCTCTCTCTTCAGTAGTACGGGGAGAAACCGATTGAGAGAGAAGTCAATCATTCAATATTATCCGTCCCCAATGAATTAATCTCTGATTATGTGTGAAGTTGAAAACTAAAAAAAATCTCTCTTTCTTCCCCATTCTTTCTCCCTCTCTCTTCTTTTTGTTGATGGCTGGTGGCTAATGGGAATGGAGTGGTGGGATCCGATGACTAATAGAGAGGGGTGGTGGGTCATCGTGATGTGACACAATTGTTGGTGGTGGTTTTGGGTTAGCTAAGGTGATTGTGGTGGGTTGAGCGTGATGGTGTGGTGGCTGAGAAGTTGCGATGACATTGTTTTCAGGGTGCTTTAGGATGGTTGGTGGTATTATTAATAACTAAAATATAATAGTAGTTTTTTTAACAAATAAATACAATAGTAGTGGGTAATATGTAACATGTTAATAATCATGACAACGGAAAAAAAAAAAAAACTACCGTACATTGTACAAATATACTACTACGTCAACGTTGTTGTCAACAAAAAGTTGTTAAAATAACACTCTATTTTTTTTGTCATAGAAAGTTTTTTTTTTTTATCAATAACTCAAAAACAACAAATATATACGGACTACTCCCTTCCCCAATTATCTACCAACCTGCCCCTTATTTCCTTGTACATATGGGAAGTCGGTTTCCCCTTAGATTATTGATACGAACAAAAATACAAAGTGAAAAGTCGACACCTCTAAAACTGACTTCTAAACATAATAATAAGAGAAATTCATATCGGGAAGTTGGCTCCTTCAAAGCTGAATAAAAAGAGGTGAATTTCAGTAAGTAATCTAAAAGGGTGTTTTTAGTATAATTTTTTTTGGGTTATTGATAAAATAAAAAAAAACTCTCTCATAGAAATGCTTCCTTAGTATATTTCTCCACCTTTGACACTAAAAATGCATTTTATGTAACGAATCAGCACTTAGCCAACAAATTGCACCTCATGGGAAATATGAATTTCATTAACTCAACTACCTTGTGCACTCTGGTGATGGCTGGTCAGTGTTGTACAGAAACTACAAGTAAAAGAAAGGGCAAAACAAAAGAGCAAAAATAAGGGGGAAGGGGGAATCAAAATCTTCTAAGACAAAATAAATAACTGATCTTGGAAAGAGTTTAACTGGCCATCGAGTCAAGTTCCCCCCCGGCCCAGAATTATAAAAGGCAGACTACCCCTCATAAGAAGAGGACACATTTTCATCGAACACCGGTGACTCTCCCAAAGCGTGTTAGAGGAACTAGCGCGACCAAGAGACTCATGAAACAGTCCTTGCTCCTAGTACTAAGTCGGACACAAAATGAAGGGATCGAGATCACCGCCCCGCCAAGTGGATAAAACCTAGAACTACGTCGGCTTTTTTGATTCCCACTGGGATACGTAGGACCGGAATCACTTAATTCTGTCGGCCCCAAATCATAAAATAACCCCCTTGGTTTCACGTTCATGGAGATTCGGACAAAACGGATCTTGGCGGGAACATTTGGCCCGTCGCGGGAGATCGAGCAAAACTTTCCCATACCACAAACCATGGTGAGACGTGAGTGTGTTCTCTCCATGTGAGACGTGGATGTGTTCGAGCCTTCTGTCATGTACGGAGTGTTGCTCTGCGAGCGTAATCACGGAGGTTTGGGGTGTTGCTCTCTGCGCTAGAGTCACGGAGGATGGAAGCGGGAGGAGGCCTCGGTGGTTGAAGGATGAGAGGGGAGGCAAAACACTAACGATTTTGGAGGGAGAAGTAACTGATTTAGTGGAAACGAATATCTCCTAGAATCAAGGAGGATGGGTTTCGATGGAGAAAATCAAGGGATCCCACCCAACCATTCTATTGAAACAATGAGCGATCTTCTTCCAACCAATTAATTGAAAGGAGCTGGATTCTGGAATTAATGAGGAGAGGGGAATAACGAGCGGAGTGAATCTTTGGGGGACATGACCGCAAATCAAGGGCCCTCTATCTCATTGGATAAGGCAAAGAACAATCGGCATTAATGGGCATGGGCACTCAAAATCTATCCGGATAAAGCGAGTAACCAATCAGCATTAATGGGCACTCAAAATCTATCTCATTGGATAAAGCTAAGTAACCAACGCAGCATCAATGGGCATGGGCACTCAAAATCTATCTCATTGGATAAGGCAAGAACCAATCAAGAGAATGGGCACTCAAAAAAAAAAAAAAAATTTGGAGAATCAACTCGGAGGGAAATCGTGGAGCTAATACTGGCCTGTTTTCAATTCAAATCCCTACGTTCATGAAGGCCCAATGATTGCCACATTAATTGTTCCTCAAAGTAACGCACTATCAATCGTTTTTAATGCAGATAAGCACACAAGTTCCGTGTTGGAATAATCTGCGTGTTCCTTGGTGAAAATCATCAACCCATGATTTAAATGTGCCAAGGTTAAATGGCTACTCTCAAATAGATCGAAGATAATCCTATCATAAAAACAAAGAGCAGTGGCAATGTGTTAAAGGAGAATGGTATCAAGTTATTATATGCACACTCACAATGTGGAGAATTCCAAAGGGTGTATCAAGCACTGAGGTCACTTTGAGGAAGTTTCCCGTTCACTCCATCTCTTTAATTACATATTTTCACTTTGCTTCCATGCTGGGGAGCAGTTGTCATATAGCATGTGTCATTTGATCTTGTTGATTAATTTTTTTGAAGCATGCCGACATACTCAATGAGGCGCAGCGAAACTAGAGTTTAGGGCTCAACTGTGTCTCGCAAAGATTGATTCTTCAAGGCCGTACTGAGCCAGTTAAAAGTTCAAAGGCCAGTCTGAGCCCAATGGCCGAGTTCAGCCAGTAGGGGGCCAATTTGAGCCCGAGCGAGTCCGAGCCGTTCAATTCCAAAGGCCAGTTTGAGCCTAGTGGCGAGTACGAGCCAATGGTCGGAGTTCGAGCATCAGAGGGGCCAAGATTTGAGCCGGCCACAGTCCGAGCCGTTCAATTCAAGGCCAAGTTTGAGCCTAGTGGTCGAGTACAGAGCCAATGGCCGAGTTCGAGCCAGCCGAGGGGCCAAGTTTGAGCCCGGCGCCGAGTCCGAGCCTTTCAATTCCAAAGGCCAAGTTTGAGCCTAATGGCAGTATGAGCCAATGGCCGAGTTCGAGCCAGTCGAGGAGGGGGCCAAGTTTGAGCCCCCCACCGAGTCCGAGCCGTTCAATTCCAAGGCCCAAGTTTGAGCCTAGTGGCCGATGCAGCGAGCTAACGGGGATTCGAGCCGATCGGAGGGCCAAGTTTGAGCCCGGCCCAGTCCGGCCGTTCAATTCCTAAGTGCCAAGTTTGAGCCTAGTGACCGAGTCTGAGCAAGGTACGAGTTCGAGAGCGATCGGTAGGGGCCAAGTTTGAGCCCGGCGGCAGTCCGAGCCGTTCAATTCCAAAGGCCAGAGTTTGAGCCTAGTGGTCGATACGAGCCAATGGCCGAGTTCGAGCCGATCAGAGGGGCCAAGTTCGAGCCGGCTAAGTCCAGCCGTTCAATTCCAAAGGCCAAGTTTGAGGCCCTAGGGTTTAGGCACGAGCCAATGGCCCGAGTTCGAGCGATGGAGGGCCAAGTTTGAGCCCTGGCCCCAGTCCGAGCGTTGATTCAAGGCCAGGTTTGAGCCTAAGGGCATGAGTACGAGCCAATGGCCGAGTTCGAGCCGGTCCGAGGGGCAGTTTGAGCCGTGGCCACGAGTCCGAGCGTTCAATTCCTAAGGCCAAGTTTGAGCCCTAGTGGAGTCACGAGCCAATGGCCGAGTTCGGAGCGATCGAGAGGGCCAAGTTTGAGCCAGTAGAGTCCAGGCCGTTCAATTCCAAAGGCCAAGTTTGAGCCTAGTGGCGAGTGCGAGCAATGGCAGAGTTCGAGCAGTCGGAGGGGCAAGTTTGAGCCGCCAGTAGAGCCAGAGCCGTTCAATTCCAAGGCCAAGTTTGGCCTGGGTGGCCCAGGAGTTGGAGCCAATGGCCGAGTTCGAGAGCCAGTCGGAGGGGCCAAGTTTGAGCCTAAGGAAGTCCGAGCCGTTCAATTCCAAAGGCCAAGTTTGAGCCTAGTGGCCGAGTACGAGCCAATCGGAGGGGCAAGTTTGAGCCGTGGCCGAGTCCGAGTCCTCAATTCCAAGGCAAGTTTGAGCCTAGTGGCGAGTACGAACCAATGGCCGAGTTCGAGCGATCGAGAGGGGCCAAGTTTGAGGCCCTAGGAGTCCGAGCCGTTCAATTCTAAGGCCAAGTTTGGCCTGGTGGCGAGTGAAGCCAATGGCAGGGTTCGAGCAGCCGGAGGGCCAGGTTTGAGCCTGGCGGCCGAGTCCGAGCCGTTAAATTCCAAAGGCCAAGTTTGAGCCTGGCGCCGAGTCGAGCCAATGGCGGAGTTCCGAGCGCCGAGAAGGGCCAAGTTTGAGCCGGCGAGTCCGAGTCCAGTTAAATTCTCAAGGCCAAGTTTGGGCACCGCGGCGACTGAGCCATAAAGTTAAGTATAAAGGTCAAGCCACGATCTTACTAGCAGAATCCGAGTTATTATTAAGTTATAGACGTTGAATTTAAGCCGCGAAATTAGTAAAGTCGAATATGGGCAAAGAACAAAAATTCCGGAAAGGCCAAGTTTGAGCCGAAATTATTGAAATCAAATACGAATATCAAGAAAGAACAAAGTTTGTGTGACCAGAAGAATAAGCCCGGTTTCACACTTATCAGCTCCTTCGCTTATTCAAGCTCGGAGCTCGGGGGCTTGTCTGTGTGCGGCGAAATGTAATCCCGAGGACTTGCCTATACCTCGGGTTGACCGAGCTTGGCTCCGCTATGGGCCCTAGCCCAAAGTCCTCCAGGGCCGAGGACATATCAGCACGGCTTGGATCACAAGGCCCGATCACCGCACTAAGTCATAGCTTGATGTATATAGTCAGGTCTTGTACTCTTTTCCTACCTCGGTATTTTGTCCCAAAAAGAGGTTTTGCCAGGGGAGGTTTTAACGAGGCACACCGCGGACTCCATCCAATAAAAGAATTTATTGCGAATATTGCTTTATTTTTCTTATCTTGTCAAGTATTTACTCGGGAGGCATCTTATTTTGGTGGCCGAGTTCGAGGCAGCCAAATTCTTAAGGCCAAGTTTGAGCCTGGTGGCCGAAGTGCGAGCCATTAAATTTCTTAAGGCCAAGTCCGAGCCCCGACGACGAAGTTCGAGCCATTGAAATTATTAAAGGAACCGAGCACAATGCCGAATGTAAAAATGAGGCTGAGTTCAAAGCCTTAAAATACAAAAAGGAAGGCAGGTTCGGTTGGAAATGTAACTTGAAATAAGGAAGGAAGGAAGTCCGCATGGTCGAAGTATCAACTAGGTTTAATACTTGTCGCCTTCTTTCGCTTGTTTAAGCTCGTAGCTTGGGGGCTTGTGTCGGCCGAGGTTATTAACCCCGCCACCGAGCCCAAGTACCCGGCCGGTCGAATTATAAAAGGGGCGCACCCCTCACAAGAAGAGGACACCTTTCACCGAACACGGTGACTCTCCCTAAAGCGTGTTGGGAGGAACCAGCTCGACCAAGAGACTATGAAACAAGTCATTGCTCCCTAGTACTGGTCCGACACAAAATGAAGGGATCGAGATCACCGCCCCCAAGAGGATGAACCCAGAACTACGTGCGGCTTTGATTCCCACCGGACACGAGGGACCAGAATCATGAATTCTGTCAAGCCCAAATCATAAAAATAACCCCTTGGTTTCACGTTCTATGGAGATTCTGGACAAAACGGATTCTTGGTGAACAAGTACATATTGACTAAGAAGGTATTTAACTTTCCATAATGTTAACAATGATGAAAATAGTCAAATAGGTTTGTTGAAAATCTTGGACAACAAGGAATATAGTTGAAATATGAACAGGTGCTCAGTATTCCAATATCGGATCTTTTCTCCAGATTCAAATATATTCTGTAATTATTAAATTGAGTAGCATTTGTTATTTATGGATTGGTTTTCTAATATCCCTAATTCATATGTAAATGTAGTATAGGGTTTTACTTGGTTGGATATATGTTTTATCCTAAAACCTCTTCTTTTATTGCAATATGTAATTCTCTAACAGATACATATTTCTATGACTCTTCACCATCGACATTCTGGTTCTATCTCGTCTTCATCCATTGTGTCTCCGTTAATTATCTCCCCTTGCTTTAGTTTTACTAAACTTTTTTTTGGGTGAACCCAATTATCCTCCCGTGAGTCGAGATTAATCATTCGGCGTGATTGAGATCCATTTAAGGAGTTGACTTCTCTTATGAGATGTTCTTTCATACACATAAACCAGAAATCGAATATTTACCACATGCTCAGGAGGACCGGTTATCTACCAACCGTCACATCATATTGGTTTTCGTTTTACTCAACTGTCAGCTATATATAATCCCTACATAATTGGCAGTCTTTGTATTTCAAAACAAATACATAATTTCCATATATAGCTAAAGATAATAATACATTACAAACTCACGCAAATTACAACAATCCAATCCACAACATATATCATAGTGTTGTAAGTTGCAGTACAAACCAAACTCAATCTCGAAGAAATCATTATATATCAAGAGCAGAGAGTAAAGTATAACTATATATAACAAAATAAGAACCTCTACAAGTCTCTGGCGCTCTTATCACTTGGCTGTGGCACAGTCCTTAAGATAGCTCTAAGAAGATCAAGATATAGTGGAAACTGTGCTATTGCATAGAAACTAACAGGTAAGCAAGTGGCTACATAAATAGGGAAAACAAATTGTCTGGACTTACTCGTAAGCACAAAGAAATGGCCAGCACAGAAAGAAACAAACAATGCAACAATGGATATGAAGAGAGAAGTTAAGCCCAAAAGAAGTTTCAAGGGCAAATTTCTGCGAAAATCTCTGGCTCTTTTTCGTGAAGTAAGTATAGTAAGGAACATTATGAGTGCAGTGACAGAGAAACAAAGTCCAATTAGAGAAGAGATAGCAAATACTTGGAATGCAGGTTGGCCTTCTAATGCAGGTTTTCCTTTATCGGTTCCACCAGGGACAGAGCTAGATGTAGCAAATGAAACACCAGCAACCAGTGCTGCCACAACTGAGCAAGATTCGGATGTTTCCTTCAGCCACTCGCTACTTTCCTTCACCAGGTTTTTATGTGATGCATTGAATATTTCCCCTGAGGTGAGCTCTTTTTTGTTCCTTCTAAAATTAAAATGCTCCGGTACTAGTTCTTTAATGCACTGCTCCATCATATCATAAAACCAAATGCTTAATTAAGAAACATGTCATATCATCCTTATTGATAGCAGAGATCCACTGGAGTAGAACTAATTAATTAATATTTCAATTCTATTATTTGGACATTAAAATGGACAACTAGTTAATGACATTTTAAATAATGATTAATGACATGTAGAAATGTCCAAATAACATTTTTATTAATGTGTATATATATACTTCATTTTCTCTACTTTATAAAAAGAAAAGTTATTCAAAATTTGTTTAAAATAGTTGTTCTAATAATATACCTCAAACCACTTGATATCCCACATCATTTGCATGGCAGAGCCGGGTATCTTCCAAGGTGTTTCGTTGTTTAATGTTTCTGCTGCCAGGTGTAACACGGTGTTCTCATGGTTATCCACTGCTTGAATCAGGTTTTTATGTTCTGCTTACTCAGATTATCTAGCAGTGCCTTAACAACACGAGGTTGTCTGTACTTTATTGCCACAAGAAATACGTTCTTCTTGTCTGAGGTAGTGTCATGGAGGGCACTTGGTATTAGAGATAGAATCACTTTCACAATCTCAACTATGCCATTTTTGCTGCAATCAGAAGTGCTGTCTCCTTCCAGTCAATATTTTCTTCAGCCTCTTTCACAATCTCAACTATGCCACTTTTGGCTGCAATCAGAAGTGCTGTCTCCTTCCAGTCAATATTTTCTCCACCCTCGTGGTCCTTTTCCTTACTTGCTTGATTCTGCTTCGTTTTCATAGCTTCCTTCTCTTGAGAACGTTAGTTATGGAAGTTATAGCAAGGTAAATGTCGTTAGTATTCTATAAAATTGAGATATTGAACTCAAGGAAAATTATAAAAGCAACAAAAATGTTAGTATCACACTTTTTATCACACTCCTCCTTGACACACTCTCTATTGATGTATTTCATGAGAGACCCAACACGTGGTCCTATATGAAATCCACATACTGATGAATTATGTGTTAATAGGAGTATGTTTAAGAATGTGATGCTAGCATTGCTTTAAAAAGTAATGCATTGAAGGTATAGATTTATAATTATGCATGTGCAAATTAGCTTATTTTATAGGGTCTTGTTAACAAGTACTCTAAGCATATTGGTTAAGGATTTCATTAAAAGCAAGTTTTTATGAGAAAATTAACAATAACATTTTTCAAAATTTTGAATACACCACTTCCCAATAAAAATTTTCTTCTTTTGATTCATTAACCAATGCTCTTCATATAAGCAACTCACTTTATACCTTTAAGTGGGTCACCTCAATTTTAAGAAACCCAATCAATTTTCACTCAAACTGGAGTTTCTATCAACACAAGTTTACACACACAAATATTAGGAAACCCATAAGGAATAATTGCTTGTATAAGCAACTCTTTCCAATTTTATGCAACCCAAGATCACATGTAACACATCAAAATAGTATTTTTATTGTTAAGCACCCTCTAAACAACTCTCGTCGAAGATGCTCTAAGAGCACTCGATTAACATTTTCCTATTGTATATATATTAACATAGCTCGTAATAAAAGTATGACTAAGAGTGCTTTAAAAATTTAAAAAAAAAAATAATCAAATCCAAACATATAAAACACACTAGATATATATATATATATATATATATATATATATAGGTCCAATATATAAGCAAAAAGTCACAAAGATTTTGCATTCAATATATAAGTAAATTTTGTTTTCCAAATACTCATTTAATAACATTATTCTCAAAATATCCTTTATTTAATACAAATTTCAATGACTCATTTAATGAAGATTGAAATTTTGTATGAAGGGTAATTTAGATAACAAATCTAATTTTTTACAAGATTCAATGATATTCATTAACCACCTAATTAATATGTGTGTTTCATTAATTTTTTCGCTTATAATATGAATCGGAGGAGATATATATATATATATATATATATATATATATATAATACTTTAATTGAATTAGTCTATATATTATTGGTAGATTAATAGAAGTTTATTGAAATGGAAGTGGTTTACGTACTTTGGTGGTGGGTGTAAGCGGAGATCGGATCAGAGAAGGGATCGATCTCATCTTCATCCTCATCATTATCCTCTAATTGTTCAATAGGTTGACCCCCACTTCCCATGTACGCCTGAGAAGGATTTTGCATCAATGCAATCAAGAGTTGATGAGCCCGTGTGTGCTTCTTCTTGATCTTCCTTATGACTTTAACCCCTAAAAAAAATAAGTAGTGGAAAAAAGCTTTTAATTATGTAGCAAAGCAAGTAATATATATAGATCAAGAAATTAACATGGAGGAGAGACATACGTACCTGCTCCATGAAGGCCAAGAGCAAGCATGTATGCAAATTTCAAAAGCTGTTCAAACGTAACATAATTTGGTGGAAGTACATAATTCTGAACTTCTTTGGATTGCATTTCTGGAACAAGATGGGATTGGGAGGTCTCGAGTCTAGCTTTGGGAGGGGCATTGATATTTTGTGCTCATCTGTCGCTGACCTTTCTCCATTTTTTTCTCTCTCTGGGTAAGATATTGCAACCCCCGAGTCCTAGGTTGAAATACCATTGTTGTCATTGTAAAAAAAAAAAATCCCAACAAATATTGTATTTTCTTCTCTAGTATAAAAATAAGCATAGTTTATAAAAAATATACACATAAGTTATTGCGAATGTCATTACGTGTTATCAAACTCAGTAACTCACTATCATCTTCTGTCAAAAAAAAAAAAAAATCACTATCATCTTTCTGCTTTTTCTTTTGTCGTTAGTTTGTCTTCATGTGGTTCTTAAAGCTGTCAAGAGTATTCATTCAATAAATAATTTTTTTGTTTTAATTATTCAGCAGTTCCTGAATTATTTGAAATTTTCAAATAGACTTCCATATTAAAAAAATTTGAATTGGGTCTTCGAACTTTTATAAAATTTTCAATCGGGTCCCTATACTATTTTTCTTAATTGGGTCCTTGAACTTATGTAAAATTTTTAATGGAGTCCCTGGGGTAGGGTTCCGTGAAGAGGTCTTTAAATTTGCTGATGTGAAACGTGACCCGAAATTTCCCCAAATTTGTATTTAGTATTGCAAGAGACCAAAATGTTGAGCCAGAAAACTAACACATGACCCGTGATTGCTACTCTTTCATCCAAACAAATAGTACATTCCTTCCTCGATTTATGTTTTACGGTTGCATATCCCTTCATTGAAATAATTTCGTCCAAAATAGTTCTCACACTTGCAACTTACTACATCTCACTTCATCTTGTTACATCTTGATGTATTTTGTTGTGACAATGTCTCAATGTTCATCTTCCATCCAAACTACTCATAAATAACTGATATGGTTATCCAGCTTCGATGAAATCAGTTATATTCTGTCCAATCCAAGATATCACTAACGAATTTTATAATTTAGGAACCCCATTGAAAATTTTATTTAAGTTCAGGGACCCAATTAAAAACTTTTTCAGTTCCATGACCCAATTGAAAAATTTATAAAGTTCGAGGACCTAATTATAATTTTTTTAGTATATGGACCTATTTAAAAATTCTCATATAGTTCAGAGATCTATTCAATAGTTAAACTTTTTTTTTTATCTTAATATTACTTGTCAAAGCTCGAATAACTTGTTTGAGATCCAAAAAGATAAATAAACACCCACTTATTATATTATTGATTTTAAGTAACCACTACAGGGTACCAAATTACCCATGTAGAACATCTAATAAAAGAGATTTTGGATCGGGCTGTAACTGAACGTTAGAAGCCCAAAAGTGAAGCATGTCAATTTTAAATAGGCCAGGCAACTTCAAATCTTCGTAACTTGATCTTAGTATAATTATAATTATTATTACTGGCATATAAGGATGTCAATGAAAGTTAAGCTCTTAGTCCATCGTCATGGGCCAATTGAGCCCAAAATCCAAATGTAAGGTTTTTCAAGAGAAGAGTTGATTTTACCCTAATTTGAACTGGACTCAATCTTTGTTCAGACTTAGTTTTGAACATATTCCAACCTATTTCAAGTGTGCGCTGCCAACCCGCATCCCTTGGCGCGGCACGATATTAGCTTCTTCATCCTTGTCACTGATTTCCTTGCTTTTGCAAGTTTTCTAGTCCGATCTGCATAGTATCAATGGACGGTGCTTCTTCTTCTTTGCTTCAGAAGTCCTTTGCACAAACTCTAGGTAATGCTTGTGATATCCCTTTGAGTCAATTGTCGCGACCTTGCCTTAAAGGTGATGCATTATCGATCAAAATTTTCGAGGAAGAATACAAAGATGGCTTGGACGGATGTAAAAACAATTCATGGTCGATTAGTCCTCTCAAAAGGTGATTCACCCATCAAGTATGAAGACTTGCGCTCCAAATTATCCAAGCTTCGGAAACCTTTTGGTCAATGGAGAATGGTTCCTCTTGGAAAACTTCCCAAGAGGTCACCCATCCCATAATTACTCCAAGTCAAGCACGCTTAATTATGGAGTTCTTAAGTGATGGACTACCGAAAAGAAAATGCATCTTATTGGTATAGGTAGTACCGATCAATTAATTTAAACCATCATTAACTATATAGTCCCATACCTACACAATATCAGGATCCCTCTCATTCCGGTGTGTAATCGGTTCATTCATGTGTTCCTCGGCCTAGAAGTCTGCCAGGAGCCGCTCCTTGTCCGTGCCTTCTCTTGCAACGGCAACCACTCTCCGCCCTCGTCAGCCCCGGGTGTCACATGCCCACCAGCTTCCATTTGGTTCGTCCCCGAACCACACCATACTGGGAGAGATGCCACTCTGATACCATTTGTAACATCTCTGACTGCTCTACGGATTAACGACTGTCCCCACAAACCAACACGGGTCTTTTCAGCGTGTTTTGTCCTCACTCACACACTTCCTAGGAAAACTTCCGAGGAGGTCACCCATCCCATAATTACTCCAAGTTAAGCACGCTTAATTGTGGAGTTCTTAAGTGATGAGCTACCGAAAAAAAAGATGCATCTTGTTGGTATAGGTAGTACCAATCAATTCATTTAAATCATCCTTAACTGTATAGTCCCATACCTACACAGTCTCATGATCCCTCTCATTCTGGTGTGTAATCAGTTCATTTATGTGTCCCTCCGTCTAGAAGCCTGCCAGGAGTCGCTCCTAGTCCGTGCCTTCTTCCACCGACGACCACTCCCCACCCTCATCAGCCTCGGGTGTCACACGTAGCATTTGGACGTTGAGTTCTTGGAATCTCACACCAGGATTCCTTTGGCTGTTTTCTCGGTCTCCAGATTTCAATCCTAATTCCTTAAATCAGACACACTCACAGTGTTGGGTTCGCATATATGGACTATCTCAAGAATATTGGAGGCCGAAAATCTTGTTTGAAGTTGCAGGGGGTCTTGGCATTCCTATTTCTTTGGATGAAGCAACTAGAAATAGAACTCTGTCTTTGCTATATTTCTTGTGGACATTGATCTTACTCGGCAATTGCATGACCAAATTTTGGTGGAAAGAGGGGGATATGCTTTCTTTGTGAGAGTATAGTATGAAAGGATGCTTCTTTTCTGTCCTACTTGCAAAACAATTGGTAGGGGTGTTCATATCCAAACCGATCAAAAAGAAAACCGAAAACTGATCAAAAAAACCGAAAACCAAACAAAACCGATATCCATTGGATTTTTTTGGATCTTGTTTTGTGAAAATCGCTTGGATCGGATCGGATCGGATTTTGGATCCTTTTTCTAAAACCGAATCAATCCAAACCAAACCGCATATATGAAATTAATATATGTTTATTCTAATTATCACACTATTAATTTTTTACTTGTTGACTTTTTTTCTTAATAATACTTACTTGTTATATTTGTCGTAATTTTTAATTATTTCTAATGTTCCAAACATAAATAAAAGATGTTTTGATAATAGATGATGATGATATTTATTTATTTTATACATATTTTATGAAACGTTGTTACATGAATGTATCAACAAGTATATATAGATTTAAGATTTAGTTCAGTTTTGCTTGTAATTTTTATTCTTTGATGTAATATAAATATGTAATGATGTGTCGGTAAAAACCGAATCAATTGAACCGATCCAAACCGTATTTAATTGGATCATATCTTATCGGATATTTTTAAGGAAGTCATCCAAATCGAACCGAACCGCATGTCTCGTTTATCTTTGGATCGAGATGATCTTTACCTCAAGCAGATCCAAACCGAAACCGCAAACACCCCTAACAGTTGGTCATTCTTTGGCTAATTGGAAAAAGACTAGTACTTTTATTCCTAATTCCGGTAAAGATCAAGTGATTCGGAAAAGAGAGAAACCTTGTATGTGCGGTTCATAAGGAAGACACTAGTGGTTCCTCTTCTCTTATTGTGGTTCAAGTTATTCATGAAGCTCCTGTTGTGAACACAACCAACAATGGAAACCAGAAACAGATTCATCAGGATGACTCTAACCCTTTGTTGAGGTTTGTGAAGGCTAATAAGGAAAATGTAGTTGATAATAATTTGAATGTTGGTGACATTAATATGACGGATAAGGGTTTAATAGTCATTTTTTGGATAAGGAAAAGAATTTGACTGCCAAGGTTGATGACAATGAAACGATTGGGACCACCCCTGATTGTGTCTCAAACTTCATTCTTCAGGACTCAGCTCCTGCTGCTATTGTTCCTGATTCTGTCTCAAATTCATTGCACTCCATGGCTACCCGTGATTTAACAGTTAGTGGTAATAATTTTGAGACTCCCGTGATTAATTCAACCCCTATGCATCCTAATGTTATTTGTGATATGAAAGTTCTTGCCAAGTTTTTGGGAGATAGAGATGAGGAAAAGTTCAAGAGAATGATTCTCTTTCGGCAAAGCATGATATTGTTGTCGATGATGATTCTAATTTCATTGTGGTTATGTTTAAATCTCAGAAGTATAACTCGAGAAAGAATAGAATGCTTAATTTTAGATTTACTTGATTCTTGTCTTTTACCTGGATTTTGGTTTATGTCCCCCCATGATTTTGTTTTCTTTATTTTTTTTATCAATAAATTTATAGTGACATAGAATCACCTTGCATAAAAAAAAAATTTAAATTATACAAATTTATATGTTGTATCCAGCTTAGTCATAAAATTTCGGAAATTTGTTACTTAAAGTAAGAGATGTTTTACAATATATATCTTAAAACAATTTATATTAACATAAATAAATTATAAGTTATGAAAAAAAATACTAATTTGATTCAAAATCTTTATACTTACAATACATAATATATGCATACAAAAGAAGGGAATCCAACAGAAAAAGATATATAGCATATGATGAAATAAAATCAAAATACAAGTTTACCAGCAAGTTCTGACACAGTGAAGAATTCATAACATGTAAGGTAATTCGGTGGAATCCTCTCGAGCTCAGGGTCCGTAGGCTCATCATTCAAGTACCGCTCCAATGTTCCTTGAACGTCTAGATCTCTTACTTCTATACCTTTTGCATAAAAATAAAATAAAAATAAAGAGAAACAGAATCGTAGAAAATGAAATGATCTGATCTATTAAGTTAATGTGTTAGCTGACCCATACAAAATACAGGATACAGAAGGTGCATGGCACATCTAATGTTTATGTCTTCAGTTTATTTTAAAAAGACTTATTGTGAGGGATTTTTAAAATAATGAAAGTTTAAGACATCAAGTTGGAAAGAGATTGAAGGACATCAATGGATGTGTCTCTTCATGACTTTCAAATCTTTCCTAATAAATGTGTGTTTTTTCATGATTAAATATGTTCATTCATCAAGTGTACATTCATGAAAGGTGGCAATCATTCTTTCAAATGTATGAAAGGTTATTTCATTCACCAAGAGGCATAAGTTGGTCTATAAATAGAACCACTTGTGCATGCAGAATGAGGTCTGAAAATTGGCTAAACTTCTGCAAGCCAAATCACTTCCTTTCTTCCATTAATGCGCAGAGAGAATTAAGGAATTTATTATTCTGTAAAATGCCATTGACGATACGCTTGGTTTAGGGTGTGCAAACCGAACCAAGGTTCTCCATTGTATCCTGAAGGGGATTCACCGGTTATACTTGTTGCATCCAATCTATAAGGAGAGATTCGTGGGGTCAAATCGAACCTAAAACCTAGTGTTCTTACACGCCTTGGAGGGTACGCATGTCACTTGTTCTTTTCTTCTTTGTTGCAAACCATACCCTATTTTCTAACAATCTTTAGGTTCGATTTTCGTTTTATAAAATGGTTGCAACAATGGAGAGAGATGACATTTGACATTGTCAAAGTTAAGAGGTTTGAGGATGGAAACTCCGTTCGTTGGGAAAAAGTGATGCATGGGCTTTTTACAAGCAAGGAGAGATGAGTACTCACATGCTTCATAAAAAATGTTTATTTGTGACCATGGTGAAAGATACACAATTATTTTCACGGCTATGTTATACTTGGTATTCTAAATACATGTATGTTCAATCATAAAGGCAGTCTTTATTTATGTTAAAATTAACATGTGGTATTAGAGCCTTAGATACATGATTTAGAATAAAATCAAGTATGTGAATTTTGATGAACATAAAAATGTTTGGTTTATTATGCATGCAAGTATGTTGCTCTATTTTGATAGAATTGTCTAATATATAAATGATTTAAAATTATTATGAATGCTTGTTAATAACATTTAAGGAATTTTATATTGTACAATAACTCACAGTTACCCATTAATTTTGATTATTATATATATTATTATATAATGTCGGTAAATTGAAGTGGTTTGTTATTAGATATTTATTAAATGTCTTAGGAGTAATAGAATAGGTGAATGTTATTAATCCTAGTTATTACTTTGAGTCTATTAGAATGGTTGACCAAACAAATGCACCTTATTCCCCATAACAAATTAGTATAATTGAAAAAAATTAGGATATAAGAAGAAATGGTAGAAGCCATGGTATCCTATGTTAGTCTAACAGAATGATATTGAGGAGAAGTCATGTTGAAGTCTTTTTATATAGTAAATAGGGTTCCAAAAGAAGGAACAAGATAACCCCACATGAGCTCTGGAAAATAGAAAACTCATTCTCAAAATTTTCAAAGTTTGAGGTTGTAGGGCAATAGTAAAAGTTCTTGAACCAGAAGAAATAAATTATGTGAATGGGGAATTGAACGTGTGTTCCGGGCTATGCTAAAATTAGCAAAGCATATAGGTTCATGGTTATGGAATCTAGTGACTCATCCAGTTAATATAGTAATTGAGTTTAGGGAAGAATCTTTCAAGAAAATAAGTTTAACTCAATTCCAAGTCACAAGGATAATGTTCGTAGTAATGCACATGATCCGAAAAGCAATGTATCTAATAAAGATACTTTGGTGGGTTTAGAACTTAAGAGAAGTCAGAGAAATAGAAAAGAGAAAACTTATAGGCCAAGGTTTTTCATGTTCCTTGTTGAAGGAATAAGAGAGTCCATAGATAGTCATAAGCCAATATGTTAGAATACAGAAAGTGATCCAGACACATTTAAAGAGGCAATAAGTCTCAAGATCCTGCTTCCCGGATGAAAGCTATACAAGAGGAAATTGACTCAATAATGGAGAATAAAAGATTGAAACTAATAGACCTCCCACCGGTTTCCGAACCCATAGGTTGTAAATGGATTTTCAAAAGGAAAATGAAGGTAGGTGGAACTATTGATACTTTTAAGGCAAGATTAGTTGCTAAGGGATTTACACAAAAGAGGGCATTGACTATATACATATGCACCGGTGGAAAGAATTGCCTCAATTAGAGTGCTATTGGCACTTGGATCCATCTATAAGTTTATTATTCTGTAAAATGTCATTGACGATACGCTTGGTTTAGGGTGTGCAAACCGAACCAAGGTTCTCCATTGTATCCTGAAGGGGATTCGCCGGTTATACCTTGTTGCATCCAATCTACAAGGAGAGATTGGTTGGGGCGAATCGAACCTAAAGCCTAGTGTTCTTACACGCCGCCTGAAAGGGTGCACATGTCACTTGTTCTTTTCTTCTTTGTTGCAAATCATATCCCATTTTCTAACCCTTATCAGGTGAACACCTCTCATAATAGTTACACATATATTTGTCACTGTTATTTTATAAAATTACAAGAAGGGTATGCTTGAATCTAGGAAATAAATCTAATTCAATAGATAATTGCTTATATATAAAATAAAATAAAAATCAATGGATAATCAATGGATAATCAATTTACGGCTTGCCAAAAAAATGAAAAAATTAATCATCACTTTTCATTTTTATGAAAATTAGATTCACACAATAGAGTACATGCAAAAATAATCCAATCTCTAAGCACAAGTGGCGAGTATTATTCAAAGGCAAATATTAACAGTGCCCTTAGGGTTCAGGAATCAAAAATAGAAAGTTTGTCTTGAAAAGTGATATATTCAATACTTTGAAAATTCAAAAATTACACTTTCCAATATAATTTTTCTATGTTTTGATTCATTAACCAATGTCCTTAGGTAGCATTTGGTATCTGGAATGTTTTATTCCCATACAAACTATATTCTTTGGAATGTGATTCCCCAGACTAAAGTTTTCCCATCTTCATACATGAGAATAGAGTTTTCCTAAGTTTATAACTATCATTCACTAATTATATTCCCGTGAATCTTTTATATCTGGGAATAAATTTTTAAAACTTGTAACAAATATGGAAAAACTTTATTCTCATGCCAATATTCTCGAGAATACTTTTCTAAAACTTGTACCAAACGCTACCTTAAAGACTGATTAACAAGACCTTGTTCAAAAGCTCCAACCACAAAGAGGTTCTAGATTAATTAAGATTGCAATGTAATCAGTAAATTGTAATTTATTTTGCTTTTATTTTCTAATTATGTGATTTATCACTCTCTAACACTTACAGTGGTATATGATTCGCCTCCACCATGACAACTTGTTTCCGCTCCAGAAGGCAGACGGCGTATTTGCAAGAAGTTTGAGAGGAGTGAATCCCTTTCTGTTCTGAATGTCGTGAAGTTTTGGACAGTAATGAATTATTATAACAGCCAAACCTAGTGCAGCACAATAAAAATTAGGTTAATTTTTTTTTTGTTTCATCTTGATCCCTATTTTTATACCGTTAGCCTATTTTGTTCCCTTCCATCAGTTTTATACTGACAACGTTAGGCATCTCCACGTCAGTAGCGGAAAACCGCCATCATCACCAGAAACCACCGCTAGAATCTTGCCCGAATATGGGTTTAAAGCGAGAAAACCTCGTTTTCCTTTTTCTCTCTTCTCCCTTCTCTTCCTCCCTTCCTTCTTCCTCTCCTTCCTTTATGATATCACGAATTATATGATGACTGTTATGATAAATCACTTCTTTCACAAGATATTCGAAGTATCTAATAACCACCCCTAGTTAAAATATATTGACAAATTCTAGCTGATGTGTGCGCAACAGAGATGAAAAGAATGCTTGAAATATATGCTGGATTTGAAGGAATATGATCAACATTGGTGGATGTAGGAGGTAGAAATGGACAAAATCTGAAAATGATAATCTCCAAGTACCCTATAATTAAGGGAGTTAACTTTGATCTGCTCCAAGTGATTGAAAATGCACCACCCCTTCCAGGTAAAAATATCATATAATGTGATATAATGTTATGTAAGAGAGAAGAAGGAGGAAGAGGAAGAGGAAGAGGAAGAGGAAGAGGAGGAAGAAGGAAGGGAGGAAGGGGAGGAAGAAGAGAGAGAAAAGAAAATGAGGATTTCTCTCTCTAAATCCAGTTTCCGGCGAGATTCGGGCGGTGGTTTCCAACGACGGTGGTGGTTTTCGGTGACTGGTGGTGGATACCTAACGCCGTCGGTGCAAAATCGAAGGAAATGATCAAAATAGGCTAGCAGTTAAAAGATGGAGGATGAAAACGGAACAAAAAAAAAAAGATAAGGCACGAAAATAAAACCTAAAATAAAGATTCAAAATATTAATTTAACCTAAAAATTAGGGAAGTTACTTTATATATAAAGTTTAGGATTAGCTGCAACGCAATCAAATATTTATGGATAGTACTATCATTAATTATTACTTTTAATCAAACTTTTATAATTTTTAAATGGATAATGCTAACGAGTGTTATTAAGATATTTTTCAAGATATAAAAAAAAAGTTTTTATGAGAAAAGTAACTATTTCATATTTTCAAATATTAATTATATCAATTACTCATAAAATATTTCTTTTTTTTTTATAAATTTTTTTAATAAATACCATAAGAACACTAGTTAGTATTCTTCGTTTTTAAATTACTCATTTTCAACGCCAATTTTATTTAAAAAAGAATTCAATCAAACTTCTACCAACTTTTGTGTATCTTGCATGAGCATGATAAAATAATGTGATAGCTAGATTTAAAAATGGGATATAATTATGAGAAGGAAAAGGCTACACATGACAGGAACGTTTATGAATATCGATTATCGAAGAAGAAAAATGCTATATTGACACATAAAGGTGATTAAATTTTTTTTTTATACTCCCAGCAAATGATGGATGGTTAAGATTTAGATGTAAAAAATGTATGATAAAAGAATTGGTTAGATGACCATTAGGTGTTGGTCTAGTAAAAGCAATGGTAATAAGGAAAATCTGGAGACCCGGATTCTTACGAAGTTATCAAACAATAGAAGAAAAAAAAAAAGATCCAAATAGTAAAAGGTTAATTACCGAAAAATTCTCTGCGAATGGCAGTGTGAAGGATGGTATCCCCGTCATCTCGCATAAGAACTTGGATATTAACATCTTTGTCAGTAGTTTGGTTATCTGAATTGGCATAATTTTGGAAAACATAGAGGAGATATGCAAAGGTTTGTTTTTGCCATGTGAGTGCAGCCAAGAAAAGAGGCGTCTCTCCTAAGTCATTTTTAATTGTAACCAACTTGATCCTCTCCTCATTCTCATTTGCTCCTTCGAGGATGAGCTTGCATATACCCTTGAATCCCTTTGATGCAGCAAGGTGCAGTGGTGTGTCCCCTCTCTCATCCCTCATTCGAAGGACTTGGAGTTGCTCATCCTCTCCTGTGATTGATTCTAACAGAACTTTAACAATGTCTTGTCGGCCATCGTTCACAGCCACGTGCAGTGCAGTGCCTCTGCCGCCGATGATCTCCATGGTGCGAGCGGTCTTGTGGTTACGATACATGTCAACAACAACTTTCCAATCTCCTTGCAGTGCAGAGATGGATAGCGTCATTTTCATGTCCATATCCATATTATCAGACTCCTTCGTAATCTCTGCTGGTGGGGTTGCCATGATGTATATCCACCGATCGATCGAGCAAAGATGAAACAGAGATAGATATTCAAAATAAAGAATGGTCGATGTGGGTGATGGATGCTTTGTTACACTGGCTGCCTAGTTTATTTATAGACTAGAACTAGAATTCGGAATCCGATACTAACTTGAATCAATCTCTATTTACCTTTAATTTGTTTTGTTTGGTTCGGGAAATAAAACTTCAAATATATAGACAAGCACCATCAAGTTTTTACAACAGGACCAATGATTAAGACATTGATTCAAGATTCAACGATCCAACACTAGTTGAACCACTATCAGTTGCAAGTAAATATATTTTTAAATTTTATATTATATACTTAATAAAAAAAACCATAATTTATATTATATATAATATAATCCATATTCTTTTCTGTTTAGCTCCTTTTGAAGATTTGATATGAGTAGTATTCTATTCGCAATTATCATAATATATACCTATTAACTATTGGTACTTAATGTTAGAGTTTTATTAACAAAAACTAGATACGACCCGTGCGATACACGGACAAATAATGTTGAGAATGTCTAGAAAGTATGGATTATTATCGTTTTGAAAGACAATCAATCTATTTAAAATAAAAATAATAATAACATGATAAAAACTGACAAATAATCGTTTATACTTGTTGAAAAAATAAAGACAAAATATTGACATGCAAAAGGATATGAAAAACATACAAAATAAATATATTAAATGTTTTGTCAATTGCCTACTTAAACTCTGAAATAGAAAAATTTGAGTTATATACAGTTCATTCATGAGAAATGTTTGCAACCATTTCAGGGATGGCGAAACCAAAAACCATTCATTACTTCTTCATCGTATGATTTGGGGTTTGGTTTAAGTATCTCCGTGTCGCACAATGATATAGTTTATTTAATTTTTATATTGAAAATATAAATTGATAAATATAAATAAATTATAGACTATATTTATTAAAATAGATTTTATACAAAAAGTATATATTAAAAATATTATGTAACAATTGCTAGAATGAACTATATATATTGAAATATATATAAATATAAATAGAAAATAAATATAAGAGACATACATAAAATAAACTATCAAACTAATTACTTGCAAAAGTTGAAGTTCATATATAAATATTATATCTTGAAAATGCAAAACTACATTATCAATTATAGAAAGTGTTCATTTACTTTATAAATAAATCTTATTAGCAACTTGCTTATCGATGATTGAAGTATGTTTGATGATTTTTTTTTTATATATTTTGTTCATATTGTGACAATTCACTCTTGTACTCCATGCAGATTTATGTTAAATTCTCAACCCGGTACAATATAATTATTAAATATTAAATAATTGTAAATAGATAAAAAAAAATATTTTAAGCATATGATCAATAATTATTTTTTTAAAATAAATTATATAAGACATATACTTGCAATACCAAAAAACCATTTTACACATCTTCTCAATTTTTTACAAATTCATTTAATGTTCTCCCAAGTCCCAACCAAGAGTTGTGTCATTTCCACAATTCCACTCACTGTATTTATTTTTCAGATTTTTTAAATTCATTTTCAATTCACTTAATTTCTCAAATTCACTTAATATTCTCCCAACCAAGAGTTAAGTATTTTCAATTCCATGTCTTTTAAATTTTACTTTTTTTCTCAATGTATTGGAACAATGTTCTAGTTCAATACCTCATCATTTTTACCATCCATTCCACGTCTTCATTAAATATTTCTGTTTTCAGAAATTCGTTTTAGTTGCAGAACGATTGCACCCAGACACTTTTTTAAAAGTTTAAACATATTCATCTAAGATTTTTGAGCTCATATAATATAATATAAATATAAAAAACTTAAATATTACACAATTTTATATAGATAAAAAAATTAAAGCAAATGATAAATTAATTTTTTTACAACAATTATACATGTTGACACAAAGTTCATTATTTTTTTAGATGTAATAAATTTTAAGAATAAAAAAATAATAAAATTATATCATAGCATTCACTTATCACGTATTAATTGTTTATACCTCGTGCATATTCGTTCAAGATTTTCGACCATAAAATTGTATAGTCTAAATATAAATATAAATGTTTAAATGTTAAATAATTGTATATAGATGAAACAAATTTAAACATATGATCAATTATATTTTTTATAATAAATAATATAGGAAGGCTTATATATGTAATGACCAAAAACCATTTTACAGATCTTCTCATTTTTTCAAATTCATTTAATGTTCTTGCAACCAAGATTTGTGTCAATTACACTCCATGTATTTATTTTTATATTTTTTCAGTGCATGAGAATAATTCACTTAATTTTCCAAATTCACTTACTATTTTTCATCCAAGAGTTGTGTTCTTTTCATTTTCATACTTTATTTTTCCACTTTTTTACCAATGTATGGAACAATGATAGGTGCAATCTTGCACACATTAAAAAAATAAAAAAAGTTTTATATTCTCTATAAAAAAAATTATCTATTGAAAATAGTAACTTTTAAACTTTTAATGAATTGAATACACAAATTTCATTACAACATTTTTACTTTTTGATTTTTAAACATGTGTAAGGTTTAGAGCTGTCAAAAGGGGCTGATCCAGCCCATTCGGGCCGGCCCGTTCAGGCCAAGGCAGTTTCGGGGTGGGCTGGACTGGACCAAAAATCAACTGGGTTGCTAATTTCCTAGCCCAGCCCAGCCCTATGCGGGCCAAACGGGCTGGCCCATGGGCCGATACTATTTTTTTAAAATTATTTTTATTGTTTTTTAAAATTCATTTTATTAACTAGCAAATTCCATTACCATTCCATTCATATGGTTATGACTAATGAATTAACATAGAAAATGTACCGTAGTTATAATAAATATCCATCGTTATAAAAACATACATTTAAGTTTAACCATAACACGAAAAGTATAGGATATGTCATATGTACCAAATAAAATAACACAAAAAAAATAGGATGAGGATCTCATCACAAAAAAGAAGAAGACATAAAGTCATAACATAAGTAGGACCCCATCTCAAAAAACATTGAAGCTTATCATCTTCATTCAACATTCTTCTTCCTCCTCCTCCTCCTCCTCAATGATGACATTCAAAGGATTCTTTTTATCATTGACTTTTGTTGTCCTTTCATTCGCACCATCGATAGAACTCAATCCTCCTACACATTGAAATATACATTTAGCCATAACAATAACATATAATAGTAGTAACTTAAAGTACAAAACAAAGCTATACAAGAGCTTCAAAAAAATATTCTTACCATCTTGTGAGAACCCAAGTAACCAATTGCGAGCACAAATGAGAGCTTCCAAATTTTTTGAAAGTAAACAGCTTCTATACTTACTCAAAATACGACAATGCTAAAAATGGACTCAGATGCAACCGTGGTAATTGGAATACTCAATATATCACTAGCCATCCTCCCTAAATCAGGAAATCTACTGCTATTATCCCTCCAATAATCCAAAACATCTAAATCCTTGTGACCCATAAGTTTTGATTCTTCCAAGTAGAGGTCAAGTTCAGATTTTCCATTCAACAAAGTTTCTTTACCATCTTCTGCTTCAAATTCCTATCAAATAATTACTAAAAGATTAAAACAAGTAATCAAAATTGAAATAGTTAAGATGGCAGCAAGGGCATAAAGCAAAAGAGAGTTGAAAGATGAAAGAACCTATGAATAATTACATACAATAGATGAAAGATGAATAAGTTTGTTGAAATACAATAAATTACATCATAGTCTGCTGGAAATGTTGAAATACTTGTCCCTTCTTGACAAGTTTGAGTGGAAGTACTTACATCCATCATAGAATTATGAATTTCCAAATTGTTGGCATAATGATTAAAAAGTTCATACAAAGCATTCTTCACAACACTCAACCTCTCATCAACCAAGAGCTTGTTGGAATAAAGTTTAGAGTAAGCATATTTAAGCATTTGCAACTTCAACCTAGGATCAAGAACACATCCTAAATCAAGAATTGTGCTACACTCGTTCCAATACTTATCAAACTTTTCCATCATTCTTAAAGCCATATCACTAATCACATAATCTTGACTTCATCTACTATTTTTCAATAGAACCTCAATCTTCCATATTTGCATGAAATACAAATTGGATGTAGGATATTTAGAACCGAAAAACATTTTGGTGATTTCATAAAAAGGCTCTATATCTTCTTTCCTCTTTCCCAATCTTCATTTGTTGGACAATGCTTATAATGCTCATCTTGATTACCCAAGCTTTCAAAAGCACGACTATACTTAATTGCACTCCCAAGCATTAAATAAGTAGAGTTCCATCTAGTGGACACATCTAAGCGCAAGCCAACATTAGTATCAATGCCACCAAACCCTTCAACACATTGATCAAATAGTTTCATTCTTGATTCCGAACCCCTCACATACTTTATACTTTCTCTAATATTGTGCAGTGCGGCACTTGCTACCTTCAATCCTTCTTGAACAATGATATTTAGGATATATGCATAACATCTAGTATGAAAAAAAGTCTCCATTGCACAACAAATTATTCGACAAACAAAGTTGAATTTTCAAGAACTTTTGCATGAGACCATTAGAGGAAGCATTGTCTAAAGTAATTGAAAAAACTTTTTTCTCAATTCCCCACTCTTTCAAAAACTTAGGCACCTTCCTTGATAGCTCATGACCGGTATGTGGGGGTTCTAAATGACAAAAGTTTAACAACTTACTGTTTAACTTCCAATTCTCATCAATAAAGTGCGTAGTTAGAGTGATATAACCACGAGTAGTGCAATAAGTCCAACAGTCAGAGGTCAAACAAACTCTCCCATTATGTCTAGCCAATTGATTTTTCAATCTTTCTTTTTCATGCATGTAAATCTTCATCACATCCCCAGTAATAGAAGTTCTAGAAATATTAGTAGCCTCACCAAAAGAAATATATTGACATAACGTTCTAAATCCATGCCACTCAACACATTGAAATGGAAGATCATGCAATATAATCATTTGCGCCATCAAAGCACGAACAACATTGTCATCAAGTTTTCTAGACCTCATTTTGGCAGTATAGTCAAGCATCATAGTCCCCACATTATCAAATTTAGGAATCTTTACACAATTAGCAATATGACGATTTAAGTGAGATCTACCTCCGCTAGCTGGACAACTGTATACCTTCCCACAACCTTTTCATTTACACGTTTCTTTTCCGTCTTCAGTCAAAGGAAGTTTCTCAAAGTGCTTCCAAGCATTTGAGCTATTTGTTTTAGCCTTTTTCTGTCGTGGTTCAACCTTATCATCCTCTTTGGCAGGTGCTTTTGAATCATCTACCTCAATAATTTTTCAATCCTCTCCAGCATTAGGCATAGGATTACTCATATTCAAAAGCTGCATTATTCAAAAAAAAAAGATTTAAAACACATCATAAACTCAAAAAACTACTCATTCCTAAACTAAAAAAATCTGATATTCTAAACACAAATGAAATAACCGTTTAATGGTTAAAAATTAAAATGGATTCTAAACAGTAAACATACCTTGCTGGAACAGGGGAGAGTGACGAACAGCTTGGAGGATGCTCGACCTCGAAGGCGTGCTGAACCGGATAGAACAGGGGAGAGTGACGAACATCGGTGGTGCTGAACCGGACTGAGGTGGTGCGCGACGTTAGACGGCATGCTGAAACTGCGTGCTCGCGCGAGGGACGAAGAGGGAATCGTGTGCTCGCGCCGGGACAGGGAGGGAGCGCCAGCGGCGTGCTCGCGCAAGGGACAGGGAGGCAGCGGCGGCATGCGCGACAGAGAGTGCTGATGAAGACGATGGGTCGACGGCTGCTGCTTGCAGAGCACAGACAGACACAATAGTGGCGTGGGTACTTTCTAACTTTAGTTTAGGGTTAGGATTTTACTTTTTAACTTTCAATTTTTAATTTTGTTTTTGTTATTTAATTGTTTTTGTAAAAGAGACTCAAGGAATTCGGGCCAGCGGGCTGGTCCGGCCCGTTTCGGGCTAGGTAATGATGGGCCAACAGATTTTTGGGCTGGGTCGGGAGGGGCCAAAAATCAATTGGGATCTAGTTTTAATAACCCAGCCCGCCATTTTATCGGGCTAAATGGGCCGGCCCGTCGGGCCGGGTCTGTTTTGACAGCTCTAGTAAGGCTGTACAAATTAGAAAAATTGTTCAATAAAATATCGAAAACAACTTAAAATTTTCCTGAAAGTCAACATTAATAGAGAGAAGTGGTTTTTCAAGAATAGAAGGCATGTTAGCCTCAAATGGACTCACAATAAAAATTCTTTACGTCATATTTTTTCTTACATGAAATGAAACATAAAGTTATACTTAAATAATTTGTGATGATGAACCATGCAACACGGGTTAGAAAAATCAAAAGATAGCATAATGTAAATAAAAAAAATAGTATCCACACAATCACAGATACATTTCTTCGGCATAAACAGATGCACAATAAAAAGCTTTTGGGTATAATAATAATTAAATTCAATGAAATAGAAATGATAATCTTTCAGATTAATCTACACATGTGCTTCAAAATATTTATTTTTCCTAGTAGTTGCTCAATATACACTTCCAATACACGTTGTATCGAGTTATCCTATGTTGCATGTCTCTTTTACTTCTTACTACCTTCTGCCTTCATTTTATTACGCATGGATTCCACTTCCAAAAATAAACCAATTTCAGCAACTTGGAGGGGGACTTGATAGAGATTGATTCCACTTCCAGATCAATCTTGAATTCATTCATTTCTGCTATAGGAAAATGTACTTGATAGAGATAACGTGTTTACTCACCCCTTTTTTTGGGCATGTGCAGAAAAGAATCTGATCAAGGTTAATAGATAGCTAACTATAACCTAATCCTCAAATGAGTTATAAAGGAAATTATATATAGTCTACTTACTGAAATTGGAATTTATCTAATGAGATCAACAATCTAATCTCTTGCCTTCCATAACCAAGAACCAATCAAACCTGAAAGTTGAAAGATATCGATTTTTTTAACCTATGCAATTTTGCACATGTTAAGGAATCATAAAATAGAAATATTGTATTGAAAAGAGTAACTTTTAAACTTTCAAGGAATTGAATAGACGACTTTCAGTACAACATTTATATTTTTGATTTCTTAACATATACAAGGTTGCATAGGATAGAAATCGAAAAGGTATATCAAATTTCTAGTGTTAAAATTTATATCTTAGAAATTAAAGAAAAATCGTAAATCCTACATTTCTAGAATGCACAAATATATCAAAAAGATGAAAAAAAAATTGTAGATATTATATTACCATTTATGGTTGTAAATTTTTTAAAGAATAATTATAATCAACCGAAAGTTGAATAACATTTAAGCCTAGGCTTGTCTCCATTTTTTTATCCACAACCATAATTAGAAAACATGAATAATAAAATAGATTAATTATAAATAAATAAATATATATATATTAAATAAAAATCAAATAAAAAATCTTAAATTAATAATGATGGCAGAAAATAGAAACCTTCAGGGAAAGGATGAGTTGTGATTGCATGGTGGTGGAGGTACGGTGGAATAAAAGATAAAACCCAAAAGCTAGCTGAGAAAATGATAAAAGAGATAGCGTCACATTCCATGAAATCATGATTTTTCCAAGAATGCAAGAGAAAATTGAAAATTACTTACCATGGTCTTTGCTGCAAACAAAGTTGTAACACGGTCTCCGCCAGCGAATGTGAGGAACTGAAATAGAAAATAGATATGAATATAGAATGAAGAGACGAACATACATATACATGGTATAACCACAACAATGGAAGTTATTAATATATTTACCTTCACATATATAGAAAAAAAAAGGCAATAAAATGATGAAGGATTCTTTATCTTGTGTGACCATTGATCTATCCAACACATTGGGAAAAGGTAGTGGCATAGTGCAAAGCATGCAATGGTAATTAATTGCTACTGAAATCAAATAAGTAATTAATAACTATTGAAAATGTTATTAAATCTCGGATACTGAAAATAATTTAAATTACACAAAGAAAACAACAATGAAATTTTGTTTATCAAAGTACTCATATTTTATATTGTATATAATATAATCCATATTCTTTTCTATTTATCTCCTTTTGAAGATTTGATGTGAGTAGTATTATATTGGCAATTATCATAATATATACTTATTAACTATTGGCACTTAATGTTAGAGTTTTATTAACAAAAATTAACATTTGCGAAAATCAACGTGAAATAATGTGCATTTGGTATCATGTCATCTAACATTCAGTAACTATCTCTCTCTCTCAATGGTTTGCACCAAGTGTTGTATAGTGGAGCATTATCCACCCACAGGAGGCAACACTTGCCCCTCATATACGAAGATATCACGAGTGATGGTTCAGTATCAAACACGTTCAACTCGAGGAGGAATTATTCCACCAAAAGAGCGAAAATGAAGAGTGGGAACCGTCCACCACTGGAGGTGATATTAGGTATGATATCGCAGGGACACGATGGCGGAAGTTCAAGGGGAGAACTATTCGACGGTAGGGTCGACGCCATGGAAGAAGTGGTCAGGGACGATGCGGCTGGTAGAGAGGAATTCATTGGTGGTGATATCAAGATCTTTGTAGAGTGAGATTTAATTTTGGTAGAGGATTCGAGAAAGGGAAGAAAATAGTAGCCAGTGTGTTTCTAATAAGTCCCACAGTGTAAGAGTGGCTCCACTGTACAAAAGGATAGTCAATAAAGCGCAGCCTGGGAAAACCGGTCCAAACCGTGGAACCTCCGGTTTTGGCTGGTTTTGCCGGTGTGATCCCGGTTTGGGCGGTTTTAAGCCGGTTGGTATGAAGTCCAGTTTTATGTATATTCCGGATCGGACACCTGACCGGTTCCCGGTCCAACCTGTTGAAACGGTCGGTCCGGTTTTGAAAACCATGAGCACCATAGACAAGATGGAGAGAAACATTGTTCTTTTTGTGTAGAAAAGTATGAAGCTATATACTATTACATGAAATGACTTTATATGTCTTTAGTGGAAACAACTTTCTTACATTGGCAAATGATGATGTATTAAATGATGATTTAATTTTGGTTATTTTTGTCCCTGTAAAGTAGGGGTATTTTGAAGTTAGTCCCTGTAAAATATTTTGCTGGGTTTTGGTACCTGTATTTCGAAAATATTTACTTTAGGTCCCTATTGTTAGTATGTGGTGTTAACTTGCTGAGGTGGCTAATGGTGCACCAGGTCAGCCTTGCCACTTGGATGAAAGTGTACACCATGGCAGTCGCGTCAGTTGCCACGTCAGCATTTTTTAAAAAAAAAATTAATTATTTTGGAAAAAAAATTAAAGAAACATTTTTATCCAAAACATAATGAAAAACTCCATATTTTACGAAAAAACAAAAAAAAATATTTTTTGAAGAAATAAATCACTGTTCATGGGTCGTGGGTCTTCTTCGATTATGTCGTCTTCTCGAGCCAGCTCCGACTGGCCGCGCCTCGTCTCCCTCATCCAACCACGACGTCTCTTTTCGGACCCTGCCTTCATTATTTCCTCTTCCGTCCCGGACATCGACCGTCACTCCTCTGCTCGACCCTGCTGCCAATCACCTTCATGGATCTGAAAGGGTTTTACAAATCTGGAGCGTGACTGATGAAGGTCGGATTCGTCGAGCAAGCGGCGTGCTTGCAGGCAGAGCGACTCGCTGTGTGGGGGAAGGGAGGCATAAGTCTATGTGGGAGGGGTGAAGGCCGTGATACCGGAGGTGACGATAACTTGGTTGGAGATGCGTATCTGTGAAGAATCCGAGCTTCTTGTGGTGGAGCTGATGTCGGGCTTCGTCGGGGAGGGGCGGTCGGCGTTGATGCTCCAGATCGAGGCGGCGGCGCACGTCTCCGGCCGTTCCAGAACAAGGCCGTGATGCTTCGTATGGGAGAGATGGATCCGAACAGGCCGTGCGTGGTCAAAGGGAGAAGATGAACAATAATTTGTTTCTTACAAAAATATTGTTTAATTTTATTTTTTTTGGTAAAATATTGAGTTTTAATGAATTTTTGGATAAATATGTTTTTTTATTTTTTTAAAATAATATTTTATATAAAAAAAATTGCCGACGTTGCAGGTTCATGGCTGACACAATGTACAATTTCATCCAAGTGGCAAGGCTGACATGGCGCACCGTCAGCCACGTCAGCAAGTTAACGTCACACACTAACGGCAGGGACCTAAAGCAAATGTTTTTACAGGGACTAATTTCAAAACACTCATACTTTACAGGGACTAAAAGATCATTAAACCTTTAATTTTTGGAGAATGCCAACGAGTGCCCTTAGGGCGGCACTCTTTAAGGAACCAAGAAAAGAAAGTTTTTACGGGGATTTGATGTATTTAATGTTTGAAAAGGTGGAATAGTTAGTTTTCCAATAAAAACTTGCTTTTCTTGATTCCTTAAATGACCCTTAAATATTTTTTTGGGTATCATCCACATGCAATTGTGGAGACTAATCCCTCGAGTCGGGTAGAACCACTCGGGCGACAAAGCTCTCCCTCAATAATTTTAACGTTGCTTCCAGGGCCAGATTCGAACTCAGACCATTGGTTAAACTGAAAGAGGCATGTATCATCTTATCCAAACACTATTGGATAAGGATGATTTAATCTAAACAATAATAATGTGATAAAATTTAATAGTAAATAAGCTTTATTTACCCACTTGGTCAGACAATTTCCATATTCATCTTTAATATAGTATAATAATTACCGAGAATAAACAAATATAATTACTTATTTCAAATTTTCACGTGTTGTTGGAAACAGGAGGGTCCTAATTAATAAATCTTAGTCTTATATTTAAGTTAAGACTTAATTGTTTTTTTAAAAGTAAAAATGTTTAATTTAATACAAATGAAATGTTAAAAATCAATCCCATTTAATATAAGATAGGTGAGAATAGTGAAATATGCTCATGTCGTATTTAGGTGTTAAAAAAATTAAAAGATTATAGGAAAAAAAAAAAGAAGAGGTGTGAAAATTTCTCTCTCGAGAAGAGCGTGGGACGAAATGTTCTACAGAGAACTTTAACCATCATATTTACATATGTTATTCAAAAAAATATATTTACATATGGGATAATATTAAAATTAAAGTTATATAATTTAAAAATAGTTTTAAATAAATATTTTAAAATTTTAATATCGAAAATTTGATTAATACTTTTAATGAAATAAATCAGTTTACAAAAATTAATTATAATTGTAAAATTTTCTAAATATATTAGAGTATATAATTCTAGGTGCCACACTCACAAAATTATTTATATTTACATATCAAAAGTGATTTTACTTTATCATCCAAACAACATCAATTCTTCTAAACTCACTTTTAAAATATCATTACTAATTATGCAATTTTTGTAAAAAATTAATTATTTTAGCATCAATTCTTTTAAGATTAATTTTATTAAAATATACAATTATTAATATCAATTCTTTCAAAATTATTTTCAAAATTATTTTATCATGTGCCATTTTAGATAATAATTAAATGCAATAAATTCTTGACATGTATCAATCTTTTCTTCTTTTTAAAAGATTCTCTAAAGTGAGTAAAAATATTAA
This sequence comes from Sophora flavescens, assembly GCA_030762895.1. Lineage (NCBI taxonomy): Eukaryota > Viridiplantae > Streptophyta > Magnoliopsida > Fabales > Fabaceae > Sophora > Sophora flavescens. The sequence continues at coordinate 37,961,123 of CM061064.1, forward strand.
AAGAAAAAGTAAGAATGTATCAACACTTGATTAATTTAAGTGTGTATTTGAATAAACACTTGATAAAAATGATTTTGAATTAAATTGATTTTGTAAAGTTGACTTGATTAGAATTGAGTTTGAAATGAAGTGACTTATGTTTAGATGTTTTTATTTTGAAAGCAAGTTTGATGTAAAACTTAGTGTAAGTTTTTCAACCCAATGCAAAAGATATTTTTTGTAGCATCTAATCAAAATTGCTTATGAATACAAAATCGATTTATTTTTTCGTATTAAAATGGGCTTAAAAGCCCAAAAAAGAAATTACAAAGAGACTATATGAGCGGAAGGAACTCCAAAAGCATCAGAAAAATTTGAGACAACTGATGAGCCTCTGTTTGACTGGTTTTATAACTAGTAAAGACCTTGGCTTTGTGCTTATTTTATATCATTTTTACCCAAATTAGACTTGATTGTCCTTAAGTAATATTTTGAGTCTGTAAATTGTTTTTAAGTTAATTTAGTTGATTTAGAGTGAATAAAGTATTTACTTTTATTTTTGCATTTTTCGGTTAATAAAATAAAATAAAATAAATTCGGAGCCACTCGCCCCGCGAAGGATCTCTCGCCCCGCGAGTATTGCAACTCTGAAAAGTCAGAGACGATCACGGCTTGCCCGTGTTGAAGATCACGGCTGTGGCAGTTTTGAAGTTGAAGCGTTCGCCTCGCGAGCATCCATTCGCCTCGCGAGCCTGGAAGTCAGAACATAATTGCTGTCACTGGAACCTGAACTGGTCATGAAGATTGGGCCATAACTTGGGCTGTAGATGTCGGTTTGAACTGAAACCGGTGGCAAATGAAAGATCAAACAAAGAGGTTTAACTCTCATGAAGACCATTATTCCAAACAGAGCCGTTTTGAAGGGCTTTAATCCATGTGAAGTCAGAGGCGTTTCAGCTGCCCTATGAATTGAATGTGGACATAACTCCCTCATCTTAACTCATAATTAAGCAAATTAAGTGGCTTTGGAAAGCTAAGAGGCAGAGGTTGAAGTGAATTAAAGGAGTATTCAGATATTGAGAGGTCTTGAGAGAATTTGTATAAATAGGAGTCATAGTTAGGCAGAGGAGGAGTCAGTAGGAGTAGTGGTAGTTTCAATAGTTTATTTTCCTTTTCTTTTTGTTTTCTGCTTATGTCTGTAATGGAGAATTAGTCTCCTAGATTAATCTACTGTGATTGGTTTCTGTTAAGACTTGAGGTTTCTGTAATCCTGTCTCATTTGCTTTTCTCTTTTCAATGCCATGCTTTATATTTCTGTTTGCTTAATTCAGGAGTATATTGTATTGTGTTGGTTTATCTCGGTGATATCATGTTCCTATAATTAATCGCGTTTGCTTAATTCGCGTGTGTTCATTTTGTGTTCGCTTAGTTCACGAAGGGCTTAACCCCGTTTGCTTAATTCGGGAATAGGGACATATATTTGTAGTAGTGGTTTCGCTTCTAAATTGTTGCTACAACCGGGAGGGGATTAGAATCTGCTTAGGGTTGCATGAACCGATGATAGTTGGAAAACCGAGAACAGTAGGTTAATCGCTTAGCTTATTTGGTAACTGCTCTGTTTTCTTGCTTTGTTTTCTGTTTTGCTTCTTAATTTAGTTTTCAATCCAAAACCCCCAATTCTGACTTTTTCTAACTTTTTCTGTTAATAATAACAACAACTAAAGAGTCCTTGAGAGACGATCCGAGTTGTCGCTCTATACTACATTATTTTGTAAACGCTCGTTCTTTTTTGGCGCGTGGCGGCAGCGCGTTCAAAATTGGCGCCGTTGTCGGGGACTCGGTTTGTTGTTATTAGCAGAAAAAAAAATTTAAAAAAAAAAAAACCCTTTTGCATTCCTGAATTAGTTTTGTCTGCTTGTCTGGTTGTTTGATTGCCATGGATAATTACATGTATGGATATTTGCCTAATGTTTATTATGAACCACCTTGCATGTATTATCCTAGTTTTAATGACCCACCACCATACTATCCTAGCCAAGTGACCACCTCTGCACCTTCCGAACCTTCACAGAGCACCTTGGATGAGATTGCTTCAATGCTACAACAAATGGAAGAGAACAATCAACGGATGGCACAACAAGATTTTGAATATCAACAGAGGATGGAGGCTCAATACCAGAGGGACCAAGCTGAATCTCGGAAGTTGTGGGCTCTAATTGATCAAGTTACCGCCAACTCGGTTGCAATGCTAATTCCGCGGCCCATTGAAGAACCTACAGAGGCACAAGTTATTCTTGAAAATACTTTTGATAATAATTCTGATGATAATGTTTCTGTTGATGATGGTTTATGTGTTGAATCCCCTGATCCTAATGCTTGTTATTGTGACGGAACTGCTTTGTGTGTTGAATGTTTTACAGGTTTATACTTTTCAGGAAAAATAGAAAATGCGGATCGTTTTGTAGGTTTGTTCTGTTCAGGAAACTTAGATCAGGAGGATCAAGAGGACGTCTGCTCCCCCGTGCCTGAAGATAAAGAAGAACCTTTGGGAGTAGATGATTCAAGTAAAACAATTGAATGTGTTGAGAGTAATGGGGTGGATGAATTGATTGAAGAATTCCCAGACATTCTAACTTTTACTGATTCATTTTCTTGTAATATATGTACTAACTCTAACCCTTGTGTGGTGTGTGCTGAAATTTCTGCGTGTATAGCAGGTGAAAACTTTGTTAGTGCAGTGGATGAAGACATTGCAGAAGTTGAAGCAACACCGGTAACCGTTTCTAACTGTTTACCACTTCCCCCTGAGGAGCAACCAGTGATGGAGTTTAAACCCTTGGATTTTGCACCATGGCCGGTCCAAGAGGTTGAGCCCCACTTCTATTGGGGAGACTTTGTAGATAAAGAGGTCAGCTGTGACCCGAAGGGGAGTGAGAAGTCCGCCGCACTCGGTGAAGTCATCATAATTGTCAAGTGCTCACCCCCACATCAAGGCTGCAAGTCATGGAAGCATGGAATGAGCTTCCACCCTTTGGCCACCACGTGGGACTTATGTTACAAGCAATGGGATCCTGGTGGAACCGCCCTTCAATGAGTTTTCTTAACCCTTTCTCCTTTTTAATTTTCTTTTCCTTATTTTATTTCTGTTTTATTGTCAATAATGCTCCTGAATAATTTGAGAAGCTCAGGAGTTCTGTTTGTGTCTTGGTGTTGGCAAGTTTATTGGATTTTATTGATTTTGCATAGACTGATTGCATGATAGTGTTGACTGTTTTCCCCCTAGGATATGAAAATTTTTTGAAAAATTATCCCCATCTGATTGAAAACTGAACTTTGGGATTTTGTTATGATGGCATGATTTATGATAAGTTTGGGGTGATAGGAAGCACACACTAGGGATAGAATCTCTGTCAAATAATTTGCAAAAATGTCCAGGTGAGGTTTTGAGCCTCCAACATGTTTTAAACTGTGTGAAAATCACTTTCAAGTTGCACTTCCCTGGATTTGATTGAATCTCTTTTTGGTTTGCATGATTATGTGTTTGCTTCATATGATTTAGGCATTTTCTTTGTAAATAAACTACTTAGCCTAAAATAACCATCCCCAATGCATGTTCCCTAGTTAGCCCATTGAGCCTATTAGCCTGTTAATTCTTGTTAACCTTATGTTACAAGCTAAAATCTGAAAAACCATGTTAACCCGATCTTAGGATTAGGAGAGCATGGAAGCTTAGTGAGAAATTGGTTGCAAGAAATTAAGTTTGGGGTGGCTACCCGGTGCAATATGTTGTTTGGGATTGAGAAAAAAATTTATGTAAAAAAAAAAATTTGTGAAAAAAAAAAAGAGAAAAAGAAAAGAAAAACAAAAAAAATAAAAGTGCAAAAATGCCAAAAAGAAATAAAAAGGCTGTAGTCACCCAGAAGCAAAATGAAAAATGAAAAAGGGAACTTGAGTGGAATTTCAAAGTGTAAATAATGTTTCATGCTCTCTTAGTTCCTAGGGTCTTCAGCCTAGTACCTTTGTATATCCTACCTTTAGCCAGGCCTCATTACAACCCATAAAAGACCTTCTGATGTTGCTTGCATGTTTTCTGTGGGAATCATTTTGAGATAAAAATCAAATTTATGGGAAGTGCTCTTAAAAGTGAAATTGAGTGAATGTTGTTAGCCTGACAAACTGAGCGATTGAGTGAAACACAAATTTCCCTTGTGAGGAAGGCAGTTGTTTGAATATGGTGATCTCCCTCTTGTGTGTAACTTGGATCCCCTGCTTAGATTAATAATTGTTTGAATGATGAAATTCTCAACTGTTTAGAATAAATGAATGTGGGGATTGTATTGTTTTGAAAGGGGAACATTGAAAAAAAATTCTTTTGAAAAATTGCTTGAAATCTGTGTGAAAGTTGATTGAGTCCTTAAGCTTGCCATGTTTTGCCAGGTCTTGAGTCTTTTTAAGTTTTTGAGTCTTAGTTTGCTTGGGGACAAGCAACAACTAACCAGCATGTTCCTCAACAAGGCAGAATCAATTTTACCTAATAGTAACAAAACACCTTATTTTTACTAGAATTAAATTTGACTGGGGAAAACCTAATTCTGAAGGTTTTCAACGTGGAACCAAACACACACTAAGTGCATTGAGACGGTCTCAATCACCTTAGTCAATGGTGGAGCAGAGAGTGTTGGTGCAAGCCCTAGAGGCCAATGTTTTTCCTTTGGACTTACATTTTGTATCTTGCTATTATTTAACATATGAGGCATTTCAGTTTATTATGTTATTTGTTTAAACATAATAAAGTCCTTAGAATATAAAGTTCTATTTAATAGAATATCAAGTATAAGACTTGATAGTGAGACACTATTAATCAAAAGAGCACTTTATTCTTAAATATCCATAGTCAAGTATTATTATTATTAAGGACAATAATAATACATCGAGACTATTATGTGTGTGGACTGATGACCACTTCTCACGGGTCATGGATATGAGATATCAAGTCACATACATAGGTAAACATTAGAGTAATGATGTACTGGATTGACCCGCTGTGAGAACACTACATGGAACGTTATGTGAGTGTCATAAGTAGTTCTCACAGTGACAATGGTGTATGCAATCCCTCTACCTGAAACCATTATGATCCCTACATGAGGAGTTGCGTGCTTTAATACCGTCAAACGTTATCTGTAACAGGATGACTATAAAGTCGGTCATTGGGTACACCGTAAGTCATGTAGAGGGATGTGAGTGATCTAGATGAGATTTGTCCCTCCTACATAACAGGAGTAATATCTGTGGGCCCCTTGATAGAGTGAGACTGTAAAATGCATGGCCGTGCTGAAATGAGTCGATATGAGATATTGACCTCATTTAATGTTAAGTCTACTCGAGTATCAAGTGACGTAATATTGAACTATACAAGGGTGACACATTCTATGCCTTGTGTTCAATATATATATATATATATATATATATATATATATATATATATATATATATATAAGGACAAAGGGATAATAATACACATTAACATTGGTCACAGAAAGGTTACGTCAAATCAATGACTTTCTCATTACTTGGGTAGCATTGATGTGTTGCTAGACACCGCTCATTGTTTATAATATTAAATATGATTTAATATTATTGCCAACATTATGAGAAACTATAGGGTCACACACTTTGAGCAGATTAATCAGAGCTAAAAGAAATTGGGTTAGACCCAAATTTCTATTGGTCCACGCTCATGACTAGGGGTGGCAAAATGATCAATTTGTTCACCATCCATCCAGTCCATCCATGAGAAAATCCATCAAATCCATCCATTTATAAAAAAATAATATAAATGGATTGAATTATTTTTTTAGTAGATGGTTTATGATTCATCCAATATTTTTTTAAAAATCCATTGGACCAACAATAAAAAATGTAATGGATCAACTTTTATCCATTCCAAAACTAATTTATTTTTTTCATATTATTTTTCACCAAATAAAAAAAACCTCCATCTGTAACAAAAACAAAAGCTCCATCTAATTTTCTCTTCCGTTCCCTATTAATTTTTCTTCACTATTTTTTATTTTATTTATCTGCCTTTTTTATTTTTTTTTGTTATATTAAGTATTAACTAATTAATTGTTCTCAAGCACCAGTAGTAGTCCACGTTATCACGTACGTTTTCTTTTTTCGTTGCCTTTTTTTTGTTGAGAAACTTAAAAAAAAAAGTATTAACTAATTGAAAGCACAGAAAGTCGAAACAAGTTTCATAAAACAATGTCATGGAACGTCGTGGCAAAACAACCTCTATAGATGCACATAATCAATAACTCCCATATAATAATAGAAAAATGGCCGTGATATAAAATGATCGTGAGATAGAGTGGAGAGAGAGTAAAGATAGAGAGAGTAGGAAAAAAAGGGAGAGAGAAAGGGTAAAGAGAAGAAGAAAGATGAGAGAGAGGGTGAGATAGAGATAATATTTTGATTTTTTTAAAATATTATTTAATTTTTAAAAATATTTTATGGATGGATAAAAGAGATATAAAATTATTTAATTTCTTAAAATAAATTTTAGTGGATGGATTAGATATCCATCCATGAAAAGTTGTTAATGGATGGATCAGATGGATTTTATTTAATGGTTCATGGATGGATTGGATTTTTTTTAATGAATTTTTAATGGATTATAATGAATTAATGGATTGTTTTTAATCCACCCGTTAAGATCCGAATAAAAATTTATCCGATCCATCCATTTGCCACCCTTACTCATGACAGATGAGCCCATAAGGGCCAGGTTAAACCATTTTCCATGCAAGGGGCGCTACCTATAAGTGGTAATAAAACAGTACTGAGCCGTCATGCCATTTTGCTATGACTGCACTCAGTACACTGTTTGCGTGTGAAAAGGAATATACCACCGCGTCTCCTCTCACACCTAGCAGTGCTTAGAGGCGCTGTTCTGATTGAACACGTGAGACGTGTTTATCTATTTGTGTGGACTACGTGGCATTGCTGGTTCGTGCAATGCTCGTGATTTGCAGCGACTTAAATCAAATGTCTGCGCTTCAAGAGGTAAATTTTTGAAACATGAACCACGACCATTCGCAAGGATTTTTGGTGGGGATTATTCCGCTGTGCTTGTTTGATGCACAAATTTCCAACAGAGAGTTGATTCGATTTTTGTGTAATAACTAGCAGTATATCCGTGCATTCGCACAGGCCGTGCTGTGTTGGTTACTATAATTTTTTCTAAAATTAAAATTGAAAATTAATCAGTTTTTTTACCTAGAAAATAAATGAATTATATATCGATATTGACACAATTATAAAGCATAGAAACTAATATAAATGATATGAAACATGTTAAAGTATGAAACTAAGAATGTTCGTAAAATGAAGATGTAAAAGAAAAAAAAAAAAAAAAAGACATTTCGCATGATTAGACTTGAAGCGTAACTGGGTTGGAGTCCGTGATTTGGCTTTAAGGCCCATGAAGCAGATACATCCCTCTTGTCTTGTCTTGTGCAGGCTGGTCCCGCCTTCCCAAAGAACGATTGACAACGAATCTGTTACAATTAAGCAACAAGGTAGAATCCGTTATCATTTCCTCAACCTTTATCTTTTATCTTCAAGATTCATGGTAATTGATTCTAGTTCTAGCCTAATTACCAGCATCTATCTCTTTGAGCGGGACCACATACCCGAGTTCTCTATTGCAGGAGAAGAAAGGACGTTCAACAATTGTGCTTCAAGCCTGCCTCCGATTCAGGTAGGACCTAAGAATAAGTTTTAAGTTGTTTTTTACTTTTCTAAAAGAAAAAGAATAAGTAAAGCACGATAGGCTGATCAAGGAAAGAATTAATATTATAGTACACTCGAGCAAGAAAACTTTAGTGTGGAGATCCCACTAGCTTCAACTGGATGTATAGAATAATGTCATGACACTCGTGGTTTTCTTTATTCGTTTTCTTTTTGTCCTTCCTCAGCATGACTTTAAAAAATAAAATAAAAAGTACATATGAGCTAATTTAACCAACGTCTAGATGCCTGATTGAGTAAACCCCATAATCATGTTTGATAACTTAAAATAATTTCAATGTATCTGAACCTAGATGATAATTAGAGGGAGCTCATAAATTAGAACTCAAAGGTTAAGCTTGCTTCACTTAGAATAGTTATGGGATTAGTGACCTCCTAATAAGTCTTTCTAGGAAGAGGGTGTAAGAGAGGACAAAACATCTTAAAAAAAAGTTGCGTTGATTTGTGGGAACAATCATCAATCTGAAAAGCAACCTAAGTTATCAATCAAAATACACATAGTAGAAAAATAGTTAATCTAATTACCACATATGAAATACAATGGATGTGACTCAGTCTATTGCTCAGGCGGAGCTTGTGGAAGAGAACTTAAATTTGAATATTGCAAAACACATCTTTGTGGAGGGACAAATAACTTTGACCGTGACCAAGTACCCGAACGGAGATTAATACTATAGCGGTTTTAAAGAATCTAAACTCGTGGATACTTCATGAACCTATCGAAGAGTCAAAGATCCTAATTACGATGAGTTCTAACAATTGTTTTTTACCACATATGCGTTGAACGGGTAAGTGCACTGTATTAATATATTTAGTAATTAATTGAGAAGATATATAATGAAATCTTAAGTCATGTACACTTATTTTTATATTAATATTTATTGATTGATTTATCAGTATTTATGTTTTTAGTTTTGGTAAATTAAGTAGTTGTCTTTAATTTTTTTGTCCTTAACCTCATTTACCAATTAAAGCAATTATGTCTCATTATGTGGTGTAACTCGTGTAGACGTGTTTTACATTTTGTCACTTTGAGGTTCCTTCTTTCTTTTTTGGTTTTTCCAATGCCTATTGATGCAATCTCACTTCATATTCTTTAGGTTTTTTTCCTTTTGGTAATTTAATATTTTTGTTATAATAGTAAGGGTTTATCAATGGAAATTGGACTTGCAACTTATTCAAAGTTTGCATATATTAAAGAGAGACTCTTCTCTACACTGGAAGAAAGGATTTATTTCCCCCTCCATAAAGCATCAAAACCTTTGACTGTATCTCACTTGTATTCAGTTTGTGAGACCCGTTTATAATTAATTAGTATGTGCACCTGTGCACGGCACGAGAAAAATTATCTAATATGAATATGAATGGTTAATAATATAATATATAATTATTTAAAGTTTGACAAACTGAAAGTTATAGTAGAGGAATCGATGATAAACATAATTCACAAAATAGTTGAGTTGATAATTTAGATAAAGGTTTAGAGACCCAAAATGTAAAAGATCATTTAAAACAACACTAGTCTTGGCTTTCATATATTGTTTTCTGATCTGCAACCAAGGTTTACAAAACCGGACCGGTCATTGAACCGGTAAATTCACCGGTTCAAGGTTCAATGGTCCAACCGTGATCGAACCATGGTTGAACCGGTAATAATTAAATAATATTTTATTAAAATTTTAATTATATATATATAAATATATAATATATAAAGTAATATATACTAATAATAACAAAAAAAAATATTTACATTAGTGAACTATTAAAAACGTTATTATTGGTCAATTTTTTTATTTTGTAGGGAACACTAGTCGGACTAAGGCACCCTTATCTAATGGACAATTAATATATGGGTTGATTTTCTAAATGGCTGCATCGTTAATAGGTATCAATAAATGATTTTACAATATCTTTTTAAAAAAGTTGGAACTTATCACTTTACCTAGGGAACGTGAAAATAGTTCGACAAATTCCCCTATATTATCACTTCCTACTTTCTTGACATTTAATTTTCCTTTCTTTCTTACTTTTTCAGTTTTTCTTTCTTCCTCCCCAAGATCAGAGAGCCATACGTCCTGAGACATCAGTCGCTCGCTAGGGAATAGAGCACCTCGTTGCCGCAGATTGGAGTAGAAAAGCCAGAGCACTTCGTCGCCGATTTGGGGCTGTGGAGGAGTCAGGAGCAGATGGCAGTGGACTGGAGGTTGTGGAGGCATGGAGCCCGATCAAGAATGAAGAACAAGGGCGGGCACGGCCAGCACCGGCCTCCCACCAGTTTCCACCGATTTTGCCGATTTTGAACCGGTTTAACGGTTCTATCACTGGTTTCATGTGCGGCCGGTTTTAATGATCAACCGAACCGGCTTGGTTACCGGGTCCCGGTCAGACCGGTCGGACCAGCCGGTCCGGTCCGGTTTTGTAAACCTTGTCTGCAACATTCACTTTCAATTCAAACTTGCTCCCCTTACTCAGCTTGTTTTTTGTCAAAATTGCACCCAACCCCCCATTATCTATCCTTCAAATTGTCTTCTCTCCACCCATCTACTGTTGCAAGAAAATCTTCTTTTTGAAAATTTATTTGAATTATTCCTACTATTATCTGATGCAAGTTCCAAAACTCATGTAAAAGAAATCAATAACATCCAACAAATCTAAAATTAGGAAGGCCTAGCCTATTATGACTAAAACCCATGTTTTTAGTATTTTTTTTTTAAATAATATTGAGTCAGTTTCTTGGTGATATTCTTCATTGAGAGCCTTGTTATTACTCTACTTTTGGTCAAAAAAGAAAAATCTGATGCAAGTTACCCATTTTTATAAAATATATTTATGTATCATATTATTATTTATTTTGCCTTTTTTTCCACTCAAATTAATCATTTTTTATAAAATATATTTTACATATATTGCTAATAAATTGATTTTGGGATTAATATTAAATAGGGGACCACCCCTAATTCCCAAAATGTTTGTCCATTCCCTGTTAATTTCACAAAGGGCAATTTGTTACAATAGTATTTTACTATTTTTACATAAATGCCTCTTTATTCACGTAAATGAGGTAATTACATTTGTTTTATTATTTAAATAATTTTTACATTAAAAGTTTATAAGAGAATGTTGCAATTGTCATGAAGAATGATGCATGTTTAACTCTCATCTATTTTCTAAACAAAGCGTGATAATTAACTTTAATTACTCACAGTTATACACTAATCAAAGTTTATGGAGAATGCTGCAAGGTTATGGAGAATGTAAACAGTTTCTACTTTATTTCTAATAAGCTATGATATCTAATTATAAGATATTTTTGAACTATAGACCATTATGTTCATACAGTAATTTCATATACTAGGATAACCTAAGATGGTACAGTTTTGTAATGTCACAACAAAACAATTTTATAAATAATATGAATAATAATAATAATATTTTAAGTTTCAATTTTTTGTTGGATTAAATATAACTAACTTTCAATGACCCAAACAAATGTACTCATTATCAGTTTCATGTAATACTTTCCATTTAATACTTATGGGCCCATCTTACTTATGTATAATGAGTAACTTTCAGTGACCCAAAGCAACACTAAGTTAGAATTGAAGGACCCTAATACCAATGGGCCCATTTCATCAAAAAAGCCTTGTCAGCATATCCTGAATTTTCAAATTCCATTCCCACCATCACAAAGCAACCATAAGTTAGACTTGAACGACTCAAGCACTGCCTCCGTCCCCGTGGAAGAGATAATTGAAAATAATATATTCGTTGATTCAAGACATTCTAAAAAATCGAACTCCTTTTGAGAATGCAGTGGCCACTGGCCAGGGCTCCTCAATTCATAAGATAAAATGATAAATATGCAATGTGACATTACAAAGAACAAAAAACAAAAACAAAAACGGTCCAAATAAATTGTTTTTCTGATTGTGAGATAAAAGCACATGAAAATAGAAAACTATCTCAATTTGAAAGCCATTTATTATATCAATAAGCACCTATTTGAAGGCCAAGCTGAAATTGGAAATGAAACTACCAACTCATAATTTGTCAAAACTAATATGTAAACAATGATCAAATGATTCAACTATTTCCGCATCTGAGTGAAGCATGTTCAGATATCATTTGCTATGCAAAAGTATATGCACAGAACCAACCACAATCATTAAATATAAGTTAATTAAACAGTGTCAAAAAGTATACCAACTAAAAATATAAAATACCTATCAATTTGGAAAACATGAACTTGTTTAAGTCAAAAACCAACTTGTCTAAGCACGAACTTAGATAACAATTTGAACAAACATCAGGATCCTCATTTCTCAAGTCAGATAGCTATTGGGAAAATGTGGTGGAACGATGACATGGCTAATACTTAGCAGCTGTCTATAAAAATATGATTATATGTCTAGAAGCTTAAAAAATACAACCAATATCTTTTGGCAACCTCATAAAAGCATGAATGAAGTTATATACCCGACTTTATGTGAAATGAAGATCAGGGGTCTTATCTTAAAGTAGGATGCTATGGCATAAAATACCATTTTAGAAGTGGAAACAGAGAAATCTTCAACATTCTTTATAAAGCATATTGTTTATAGATGCAAGAATTTACTGCTCAATCTTACACTGCCTCAGTTGATTACATTCAGGGAGTGCCACGCATGGAAGAGTTGTGATCAACATGAAGTCACTCAAATAAGCTTTACATTTTCTTGATAAATATTACAGAAAGACAAAATTTTCCCTTGAAAACTTAAAATTCATGGAGACTCCAAAAACAAAAGTTCAAACACAATGAAAAGTTACTCTGATTCCACTGGTTTGTTGTTGACCAGATAATCTACTTCCAACGTTTAAACTTGTTCCTATATTTGCACAATTCACTGGTTGATTAGAGCATTTTAATGGTGTTAATCAACCATTTATCTGTTTGTATTACTTTAGCTTACTTACATGTATATCATTTAGAACCTTATTGAGAAATCCTAAGATTTTGCAGGGTAGTTGATAGAATAGAATAGCTCCACCATAACTTCATTCGCCACTTGTGTTGCGCTGTGTACAATATTATAAGAATTGGTTACCCATAATGAATTGAAAACCACATGCTTAGAAGTTACCATGAAATCACCACTTGTGTATTGATTGTAGCATCTTAACTTATTGGGTTGTTTCTAAGAGGATAATTGCTTCAAATGCAAGTGGCTCAGATCCTGACAATTTCTTCAGTACATTCATGGAGGAACCAATATGGGTAATATAGCCTAAAATATACATTTAAATGTGATTCAAAAAACAAAAACAAAATACAGATTTTAAAATTTGGTAGATACCATACATATAGTAAAAATCATAATCAACCCTACAAAAAAATTTTAAAAACCTGGATTTTCTATCTATTTCATTCCCTTTAGCAAACGAAATTCATAAATAGAAAACATACAACTCAATCATTTCCTATCTACTTCTTTCAAGTTAGTGGTACGCATCCGCATGAATCATAGAAACGCATTCAATAAAACCTTCTTTCATAAGAGATCCAGGACACATCATTCCATCATATAATTGAAATATTGGGTTGAACTACAACATATATTGCATTGTGTAGTTGAAATACAGCATATATTAGATTGTGTCATTCTCTTAAGTTCTATAATATATTATTCTCTGCTATGCAAAGAATAAATGAAATAGCTAAATTTAATATTAATATATATAATAAACTGGTACAATGAGCAGCAGGAAATGACAAGTAATGTGAAACTCGATGAAAGATTGAAGTACTACAATCTAAAAAGAATCAGCTTGTAAACCAAAGCAGCAATTCAGCAAGAATGCACTTTAAAGTATAGTGCAAACTACAAAGTATAATATGGCCAACTTACATGTAACCTATCTTCCTCGTAGAGGGACAACTCCCTTGTATAGTCTGAAATCCCATAACACTTTATTAAATGTGTATCCTAATGTTCAGCATGAGTAACATATAAAATTACACACCACCCTTTACCAAAACAATGGTTAAGAGTTATTGTCCATAAACTGAGAAGAATAGAGGAGAGAGGAATGAAAGATTGAACCTTTTTTAATCAACAACCACAAAAAGATTGTCTAAACATATAGGTTCGTTTTAGAATCACTGCATATCCTCATGCCAGGTAGAAAGCAGTTTGAACCTTTTATAAGCAGCAAAAAAATCCAACATAATATACTAATCAAACACCACATCCCTATTTTCAGCTTTGCAACAATCAGTTCCTTCTTTATGGTTTACTAACTTATATGCTATATTTCTTTTAAATAGAAAAGAGTTGGAGCATTTTCAAGGTCTTGTTGAAACTCAACCCCCAAAGGTGATAACAATTAACAAACATATTTATAGGGTCCACCAATTCACAAAGCTAAACCAACTAACAAAAATGGATGGCAATTCATAACATGATATGTATGAGCAGATTAAATAGGAAGGGAGTTGAGTTTAGAAAAAGAGACAAAATGTTATTATGTCTTTTTCCTTGATGCCATTGAATCAAAAAGTCATAAATGATACTAAAGCTAACTAAACAAAGAGAAACTTTGAAGGTAAGGGCAAATAGTGTTCAGTTGCCATATAAACAAAGGATTCAACACCCTTCTGAAATCATACCATTCAACACCCCTATGAAAGCATACCATTCAATTGTCATGTAACACAAGTTTGTCATATAATTTTTTTTCTAATATGGTTAATTTTTTTTAATATAAAAACAATGTACAACTTACACAGCAACAATGTATTGGAGAACTAAAATGCACATTTACTCTCTTTTTGTAATAACCCAAAACTGCAAGATGATTTATATATTTATTGTGCTAGAAATAAAATGTTTTGAATCTTAAGCTGTAAGAATATAAGGGTACAGCTTACACAACAACAAATTAGTTTGTTACAGGTATTTAAGCTCATTTCCAAAATATCTCATAAGTATTCAAACAAACAAGTTAAAGGTAAGTTCTGAGGCAGTGACAAAACAAATCCTGCTCCTTGCAATTTACTATTGGTCTATGCATATCAACAATGCCTATTTCCAAAGCCATAATCCATTACATGGTATCACAGAATACTTGCCTACATGTTTGGCATGATAAACAATACAAAAAGTCAGAGAGAATATGTATGAGATGAAGAAATATAAAGCAGAGGTACCTCAGAGAGAATAAAAAAAAATGTTCAATTATAAAATATATAACTACTTAATAGAAAGGTATTCAGCTAGGGCATTAAAGGACTGAGAACCATTGAAATCAAACCTAGTCTTCCAATGCTACAAAGATAGTCATTAATGGCATTGTAAGTATTTGGCATATAGGAGTTATGTAACAGCATATCATTTTCCTAAAATATCAAATAAATTGACATTGCCTACCCACCTACCCACAGTCCCCCGCCCCCCAACTCCAGATTTTGATTGCAACTAATTGAATGCACTCCAATAAAATTGCACGGTTGTAAACTTATTGTCAATCCCAGATATAACTTCAAAGACCTTGTCAATACTTGATTTTAGATCTGGAGGTTCTCTTCTCACAGTTGCATTTCATATCTTAGTTGATTCAGTCCCAACAACAAAACTAGATATGTGATTCAGTGGCCACTGTTAACAGCTTAATTAGGGGCACATTTTTAAGGATCAAAGCCGCAGTGATATGTGACAACACTTAATTTCAGAGCCTAGCGTAGAAAAGGGATTTCACATCGGTTATTTTTGGCCTCTCACATCAGTTTTCAAACTGATGTTGAAACGGCCGATGTGGTTTATTGCCACTTTTCACATCGGTTTTAAAATCGATGTCAAAAATTCTATTTCAGCAAGATAATAAATCCTGTTCAGCACTTTTCACATCGGTTTCTTAAAAAGAGGATGTGGTAACCCCATTTTCCACATCGGTTATTTTAAAAACCGATGTGGAAACCAACATTTCACATCGATTTTAAAAATAACCGATGTGTCAAGTGGGGTTACCACATCAGTTTTTTAAGAAACCGATGTAAAATGTTGGGTTATCACATCGGTTTTTTCAAAAACCGGTGTGAAAGTTTTTTTTATTTAAAAAACCCCACTTTACAGTTGTGACGGTCATTTTCCCTGTTTAAGTAATCCAGATCAATACATAATCTAAATATTCTCAACACAATCACTTTTGTACAACCAAAACACACTAAATTAAAAGATTACAAACAATAAATATATTCAATTACATTCAGACAACAAAGATAATTAGAAACCAAAAAGCTACATATGATATATTATAGATTTCATGTCAAAACATATATCAGTCAAAAGTACATTATAGCTAGTACATGATGCGTTTATTATAAAGTAACTACATACAAACTATGGTAATTGGTACACTTCAAGAAAGAAAGTTGCCCAACGCATCCTTATGTTATTGATGTCGGCATCAGAGAGTGGAGTCGGATTGTTGAATATCTGCAAGTTTAATTGGACATAAGATTATATATTTTAAGTAATAAACTAAAATAAAACATATAACGAGTCTATAACTGTTACAACTAATTGTGTTACCAATTAGCATTTATATCCTGCAATCTTTCAGTGATATCGGAGGAGATAATTTCGACCATCCACTTCATCACATAATATCCACATTCCCATGATCCACGTTGTCTACGGGACTACGTACAAATGAAACCCAATTAGAATATAAGGAATTAAATAGAAATCAATAATTATACCCACTGCGCTTGAATCATTTGTAATAAATATCTTACGTTAGGAATAATCCATCTAATAGCCCGATGCCTTTCACCATGCAGCATGTGGATTGCATCAATAGAACTATCATAAGAAAATAAACATTAATTAAAGTATATCTTATAGATTTCAGATGATTAAAACAACTTCATTACTGATTATAAATTATTTTAATGCTTACGTTTCCAAGATGATCTTCAGTTGCTTCGCGGGCTTATTTCCCATCGAGCAGAAGAAGACCACGACATTCAACCGAGGGCACAAGATCAACAATTGCCAATGTTTACTGCATTTGCGGAACAATAAGTAACTAAGTCATATATAGTACGCTATAATTAAATAACTGGTATTTACTTATTGAGATAAGGCGCAAGGTAGAACAGATGATCATCACGGGCAAGTATATCAGGTATGGTGGCGATCGGGTCTTCTGATGTTAGGAGAACATCACCCTAAATGAGCATTGGGTCAATGAACCCATAAAGGGTGAGGTTATCCTGATCAACTAACATGCGATGCAGATATCTAATATATTGATAAAACATGTTAATTATCATAGTATTTAAAATTTAATTACTTAACTTACAAATAAAATGTACTTACGTGCACCATAACGAGATGTGTGTAGCACTAGCCATTTCACGATCGAGCACCATCTCCATAATTTCCTTCTTTGGGATATACAGATCGTCACCTGGCCTGGCATCATGTTCCAACCTTACCAAAGCTGCGTCAGCCTCCATGTTCACAACCTATATAGCCAGACGTGTAAAAACACCACCAGGATCCCCTTTGTCAATCCCTAAAACAACAAAGATATACATTAGTAATCATGGTTAAGTTATTTCATTCGTAATTAATTGAATTGACAAATGAATACCTTGGCAGGAGCAGACTTCTCTGGTTTTCCTAGATCCGACCTTTTAGGCAGAATATCATTTCCAACATACTTAAAAAAAACATTATCTTTAAACAATAATAAATAATTTCAACTATAAATATAGAAAAACACAACTAATTGAATACCTCAGATGCAACAAGAAACCTGACCAGTCTTCTTGGCCAGGGGATGAAGTTACCAGTGGTCTGGCCCACTGTTTGAACCTCCTCAGTGGGCACAGGGACTCGAGCATCAGCATCTCGAATAATCTCAACCACGACCCTCACCTGATCATCCGGTAATAAACAGTAGTGTATGGTATTACCTAAGTTATGTGCCCTCCCCAATGCCACTAAGCGGCGATCATGATGATCATCAACATACAGCTCACACCTATCAGGGTCATCATCATCATCATCATTTCTCTTCAAGTTTTCAGGCTGATGAGGAGGATCACATGAGCCCTTAGTGCTCACATGGACAGAGGGTTGGACACCTGTGTTTTGCTGGGACATAGCAACCATTATTGCCAGCTGCTGGGAAAACTGCCGGGCCATCTCCTGTCTAAGCTCATCTGCAATCTCCCGTTTTAGCCGTTCTCTATCTGCATCAACATCCCTGTGACGTTGGTGTGAAGATGAACCATGGTATTGGCGAATTCCAACGCCCCATCCAACACCACTGACACGGCCCGGGTGGTCTGGTTTACCGATAGCAACAGCTAAGATATCCTCGTGTCCTCTAGGAACAAAGGTTCCTTGAGTGGTCTGCTCGTCCAAGGCATCCTACAACATATAAAATATTAGGTCACATTACAATTCGGTAACATTGTTAAAGTCACAATTACAATTCAAACTATACTTACAATCTTCTCAGTTACTTGGCGGGCCTTCTCAGATGTATATTGTCCCGTACTTCTTTGTCGGACCCTCTTCCATTTACGATGGCGTGGGGGTGGAGGTGGATCAACAACTTCTGAACGATTATCAACTGTAGGATCTGCCTGAGATGCTTCTTACTGAAGTCTTTTCTTTTCCTCTTCCACCATTTTCAGGTCAAGTTTTTTATATCCCCCACGAGACAGTATATGGGGGTAGACATTCTTGCTTTGGTTTTCCTGCCCCTTTTTCCTCTTCTCCTGTTATAAATAGAAGACAATTAAATTACATAAGTAAATTAATAAAATTAATGAAATTACATAAATTTATAGACAACTCAAATAAGTTAATCTGAAAGCTGTGATCATGTCGGCTCTGAACAAAGCGATCCCACGTCGCCTGGTCAAGAAACGGGTACACCTCAAGTGGGTTCTTTTCACAGCTTGGCTTGAATACATAATATCTGCCCAGGTCCACCTTAAAAGCCCTCCAACGCTCACCAGCATACTTTATCAAATGCTTCTTCATATCCGTCGTATCCGGCAGGTCAAAGGTGAGCTACATTAACACCAAAAGAATCAACGAATTACTGTATGATATTAATAAGATTAAAATAAAGTAGATACAAACACAGGACGTAAAAGTATAGATACCAGAATACTCTCCCATATCTGATCCTTCACGCCCTGCGGTACATCTTTCCAACGCTCGATAAGTATACTGGGCTTGCTTCGAGCAAGGGTCCCCACTAAACTGATAAACTGCTTTGCCATTGGCCCAATAGGATTGAGATTAGCATCAAAGTCGTTTCTTATCCTTTGATTTGAACCACGATTGGCAGTCAAATTCCTCATTCGTGTGGCACGTCTACCCTTTCTACCCGTAGACAGGGTCTCCGACCCGCTGCATGAAGGAGGGATATCCTCAGGATCAGTCATGTATACCTGTTTAGACAAAAAAAAACTTGTTAGTATGTCAGGATAAATATCAAATATACCTTATAAATATTGATCAACGTACGTAAACATAACTTATAAATATCAACGTAAACATATAATATGACTTTAAACATAACTCAAACTAAACTTACATTGTGGTCAATTAGTAAAGTTCGCTCATAACCCTTCTTGGTGATCATTACGAGTAGCATGTACATCATCCACTTCATTTTCCTCATTGAAATTAGGCACCCGTGTTGAGAAAGAAGGAGTATTAGAAATATCAAGAGTTGAATCTTGATTCCCCTCACTACCATTATACATGTTTTTTCCCTGGAGAACCACTGGCCACCTTTTGTTAGAAGGATCATGGATATAAAACACTTGTTTTGCTTGGGATGACATGATGAAAGGCTCTTCTTTATTACCTACCTTATTAAGGTCCACCAATTTGAATCCTAACTCATCGGTTTGCACACCATTGTTACTATCGACCCACTGACATTTAAAAACAGGTACTCTAAACTTCGTGTAATCAACCTCCCATATCTCTTCAATGATTCCAAAGTATGAAACGGATGCCATGATAGGATTTTTATCTTTCGAACTAGAGAAATGCATAGACTCGGCGACGACCATAACCCCACTGTTTTGCATAGTACTTTTGTCATCCTGGGACTTTGTATAGAAGGAAAACTTATTGATATCGTACCCACTCCAGCATATGACATCAAAGTTAGGCCCCTGTGCTAGCCATTTTAATGTATCAGAAGCAATACCATCCTTTGCAATTTTTTCTTTAAACTAGTTCAAGAAAGTCTTGTTATGCTTGTTCAAACACCATTTTTCATTCATTCTAGGGTAAGTTTCATTGATGATGCTTTTGTGCTCACATAAGTATGGTTCAACCTCATCAGTGTTATTCAATATATACAAATGTGCTTGAAGCACTTCCTCCCGATCCATGCTCTTAATAGTGATACATCGTGTACCCTTACCATCATATCTTCCTTTGTGACGAGACTTCAGAAGCCCTACAGGTTCCGCTTCTGACATGTAGTCTGTACAAAACTCGATAGCTTCTTCTGCAACATACCTTTCAACAATAGATGCATGTGTTACCTTCTGAAAGCATATCTTTCAACAACTCAAGCAATTCGGTAAAGCTTTTATCGCTCCACCCATTTCTCACCCTCACATTGAACAATCTTAACACCACTGACAATCGTGTGAAATTAGTGCACCCCAGATACAAAACCACTTCTGCATCACTGTACAAAGTATCATACACATGTACTCGCCGAAAAGACTCTTTCCCAACATCACGGATCATGTCCTCTAGTCCATCGTCCATATCCACGTCATCAACTTCCTCTCTATACGACACCCTCGGCCTGTCTAACGATTCACCATGACATATCCATATTGTATAACTCTTGCAAATCCCCTCACAAATAAGATGCTCCCGTATCTCCTCAGCTTCTAGTGATCTCTCATTAGAATAGTTAACACAAGGACAATAAAACCTTCCGTTACCACTATCAGGAGCATTTGTTTTTGCAAATTGTAGAAAATCTTCCACTCCATTCTCATACTCATCACTTGTCCGTGTAGCATTCATCCAACCGCGATCCATGACTAAAACCAATAACTTCGTAATTAGTCTAAGATCTTCATCAACTACTTCTTACGACAGGGTATGGACCTATCCCATTCGAGAAGAAATTTTTTCAACATTCGGTTAACGGTTAGTCCTTAACTCTCATGCTCATACTCGATGAAATTTCGGCAGCATTTCCCTTCGGTCTCTAACGTACACGACTTGAACGCGATGACATCCACCACGGTAAAGTATGCACCCGGAGAACGAAAAGAAATGTATCAATCTGAACTTTCATCAAGTATATAACATGGGAATCAATGAATAACTATTTTAACTGAATGAAAAAAAAGTTTTTTCCCAAACTGTCCAACTTTGGACAATTCAAGATCAAATACAATGAGCGGTACCTTAAGCACGTACACGTGTGCTCATTAGTATTGCATCTCAAACGGGAAACTGAGACTTTACTAATTAATTAACATTAAGAAAAATAATAAAACACTCCAATCCCCAAGTACAATGCAAACAAAAACCAAACAAGAAAAATGGAGAGGAGAAAGCTTACCGGGTGTGGGGAGAACACTCAGCCGGAAACCGTAATGAATAATGAATATTCTGCTCGGAACTTGTACCGTAATAGTTTCAATAACAGCAAGTGTACCTATACAAAAAGAGAAGCACTTTGTGAATATTTTCATAACAAGACCAGAATAAGAAGTTCACAACAACAATTATGTAGCTTGATCAGTATAGAAGCATAAATACAGAAGAACTATGACAAAGATTAAGCACACACATACATATAAGAAATAGCTGAGCTTACAGTAGAAAATCCAAGTTGATGAACACATATAAGGCTACACATATACATGATTTAGCAGGTAGAATGATAAGTCACGACACCAAAAAATAAAGGTAAAAATCAGAGCACCAAAAACGAAAGGTAAAGAATCATGGCCTATATGTGCATTGCAAAAATTTACGCATGTTATTTTTTTCTTGGCATGATACAAGTAAATAATAAGCCATGTAGATGTCATGCTCTGAATGTAAAAACATCTTTCGATGAAAATAGGCATTTTCCTATTTACTCGATTATTCAATCACATCTCTCACTCACTCACTCACTCACTCTCAATAAGTAGTCTCATGTAAGCACATGTAAGATAAGAGCACTATAACCACATAATAAACTAAGTCAAATTTGCTGTAAAAAAAAAATCATTCTAATTTTTTCAACACTTGTTCTTCAATCACATTAAAAAAAAAAACCTCGTTTTTAAAAACCCCATCAATGCCTATAGCAAGGCACCACTTCCAGTCTGCAAATCAGGACACACTCTTGTTTTTAAAACCTTGTTCTTTATAGACAGAGAGAGGTTAATAATAATCACAAATTGTAATGTATTATGGTTATATTTAAAGTAATCATTAGAATAATGATAATTACATTCAATTGATAATCAAACAGCACCTTCATTTGATGATTCGGGGAAGAAAGAAAGAGGGATTTCTTCTGGGGAGGTAGCTGAGAAGTCCACTACGAAGGATGATGCTAAAAAAAAGGCAGTAAATTCAACTTACCAAAGAAAGTTGAAGTTTCAAATCAAAATGAAATCTAATATATTAGCACAAAAGAATGCAGCAATTTAGGATAAAAGGGCATGATACAAAATCAGTTTAAACCCGAAATAGCAACCTTAAATTCTTCACTTATTAACATTCAACATGACAACCCGGAATTTCAGGAATAAAGGGATATATAGCAATAGAGGAAGAGGTAGTGTTTAGTGTTGCCTGAAAAATTGTTTAACTGACACCATGTGAGAAAGAACCTTCACCGAGTTGTGGATTTCAAAATAGCACATTCCAACAACAGAAACTATCAAATTCTAAATATACTTCCAGCAATGGCATGCAACAACAGTTTGATCTACCATTGCACTTTGTTAGCATATACAATATATCATCTATTGAAATTTAACAATTTCCATATACCGATGATAGGGAAAGAACAATATAGAGCATTTCTTCAATAATGGATAGGAAGCACAAGAGCTTTATGAAAATAGAACCTCAAAGTTAGAGCAAGTACAAATGTGAAAGAAGGGATGGTGTTTAGCATCACCGGTTGAAGAACAATGAAACCTGATTATGACGAACAAAATAAAGCAGATTATGAAATCACAATTTTTAAAATAAAGAAGAGGATTCTTGACTGACAACAATGCCAACATGTTCTTTACTCCATTCCATGAATTGGAAATGTGTGATTATTGTAACATACAAAAGAAAATATTTGAAAATAGATTACACCTCACTAATTGTTCCTTTTGCAAATAATTTATAAGAATTTGAAAATGATTACTATGAAATACATAGAGAATTTTTTTTCTCCAGATTAATGTGAACATAATTTTACTTATCTGTGAGGACTCTAAATCAAGAAATGGAGAATCTATATGAATCTAAATTCATGTACTTCATGATTCCAATGATTCCAATGTATATGAATCTAAATCTAAATTCATGATTCCCACTGGTACGTACATATTACAGATATCTAAAAGTTAACAGATCTCAGTTTCATCTAGAAGTTGTTCGCTCCCCATGAGGAGCATGTGTTATGCAAACCAAAGCATACAGTAACATAGTATCATTCCAAAAATAAAAATAGATGGATTGGCAAAGTTTCGGTTTGACATGAAAAATATGGACATGGATAATAAATAAATTAAAAAAACAAGTCTAAAGGAAATTGCAAGTTGACTTCCGCTTGCAGGAAGCACCGTGTAAACAGAGGAGGTATTTTGTTGGAGCAAATTACCATTCTGATTTGATTAAATACCAATATCCTTCGTCCTCTTTGTTTTCCTCTTTAAACCTCGTACTCTGTTGTCCTCACGCAAAATGGATAGTTATCTGTATACACAAAACAATGCTATTTAACACCAATAAAAAGTTGGTTCCATTAAATGTGGGATTTGACTAAAAAATCAAGTGACTATTTTCTAAAGAAAAAAATATAAACATGGAAACTTCAGTGTCTATACCGTAAATGAGGAAAAAGCATGAAGGTGTTGTAAATAGAAACAAAGGCTGAGAATCACGACCCTGTTGCTGATAAAGAACACGTACAAAATAAATAAATAAGGAAAAGGGCAAATATGGAGAGATTTGTGAGAAAACTGACCTTAGTAGCACGCCACTATGTATTAAAGAAATAAGGAAACGGAGCCAACATGAAGGTGAGAATCTGATGAAGACAGAACCACGCCACTATGCTTGTTGGAGTTCTTCAACGTGGGATTCTTCAACTACAGAAAGAAAATGAAGAAGGTTAGAAAGTGGGTGAGAAGAACTTTGATAATTGGAAGAGAGAAGTATGAGTTTGAGAGATAATGAGATACCTTGAATTAAGGTGTAGATAGAGAGATATTGGAAGATGATAGAAAAGATGTATTGGAATCTCATATTGTATGAAGCCGGTAAGCTCTCACCTCTCTCGTCTATCTCATTTCTCATCCTGCATTTCTTTGTCTGTCGTTTTCTTTTTCAATACTAGGCTAAAAGCTTTTTCTATCACAACTTAGCAGGTTTCTGATGAAGTTGAACAATGAAATTGTTTCAATCGAGCTCGAGAATGACACTACCATCACAGGTTAGGTTTTTACTCACCATTTTCTTATTGTGGCATTATTTATTTATTTATTAGATTTTTGTTTTTAAATATTTTGATGTTTTTGTGCTTTGTGATCTCTTCCTTCTTCGGTCTCTGAGGTGAAATCGAGGTGTTTGAGAATCAGTCTTCGATGTGCAAAAACTGAGGTACGTATTCACTTTCTCTTCGGTCTCTTGCTTCTCCATTTGCTTGATTCTGACAATAGTGTGATTGTCATTGTTTGTATGATTTGGATTGATGTTTTTATATGCTCTTTCCACTGCTAATACAAATGCATATGAGGTGTTCGATGGAAGTTCATCTTTGTGGGTACTACTGTACATTGTTGAAATATGTTGCGTGTTTGTGTTTGATAATTTTTTTCTGCCCTCAAAGCTGTTTTAATTTGTAAAACTAGAGCAATATCTTCATATTCATATTGCAAAACTAGAGCATTACGTTTCAATGCATCATTCTCATATTTTTGTCCAAGATATTTAGATTAATGTATCATTCTCATATTTTTATCCAGAATATTTTGATTAGGCAAGTCAGCTTAGTTCTCCTTGCATAATTTCCAAGTGATGAGAAGGATGAAATCAATGGCCCCTCCATGAGGATATTGATATATACCTTTTCTTTTATCATTCTTGTCCACGGTGGTAGGCTTGCAAAATGCAAAATGCAATAATTAGCAATCTAACCTCACCAATCTCATTCTTAAAATCTTCAAACATACAAAGACATTAGATACTGTTCCGTCATTTTTGTGGGTACTAAATGATGGGAATTCATTTTTTTAAGGATGGAATCCGTAAATCATGCAATCTGGTAAGGATGCTTAGGAGTTACTCATTCCAATCTGACTTTTCACAAGGACCACATGGTCATCACCATTTGATTTTATTATTGTTCATGATACCTCCATTTTTAGCTTGGATGGTTTGTTCATGTATACCATTTTCTCTTGTGGATGGTTTGTTAGTTTGGATAATATTTTTGGAGTAGAGGGCACTAGGGTGAGTATAACTGCATGTTAGATTGACAGTTAATGAATTTGAATGGGCAACTCTGCTTTCCCGAAATGTGTTCATTCTTTGGTTATTATTTTTTTTACTTTTATGAATACTATGAGATTCCTCCTTCATCATATTAAATGGTAATTTATCTTGAGGCTTTCTCTCATTAATCACGCTAAGCTTATCACCAACACATGGTGAGGCAGCATGTGATTTGGCTTGTGAATTCCTTTTGACAACTTAAATGTGATTTACCTGAATGTGTAAATATGTGGGAATTCTTTAACAACTTTTTTGTGAATGCCAAGCATACATGGGGTTTCATCACCAGGTTCGGCTAATTGTTGTATTTATAATTGGTTTGAAGATAGTGATTGGGAAGCTAATGTATTCTCTTATAAGATGTGAGTCATGTTGCTAATGTATTTTGTACGTAATGTCTTTGTCTCTTTTTCAGTTTCTTTTTGTCTTTAGATCTTAGTCAATTTGATATATGGCTATACTTTTAGGTAGTTTTGGGAATTGAAAGATTGAAATCCGTACAAACATGATATACTGTTGGACCATAAGACCATTATGTGTGGGTGGGCTTCGACATTTAGAAGCTTATTGTAAATAATTCTACTACCTGTTACTAATTATTTAAAGAGGGAGAATATGGTATCAGTATGCATTGCCTATTAGCTGAAGTTTTTGACAACTGTGAAATTCTTGAAACACTAGCTGCTACCATGGTGCTTTTAATAATTAGTATAGAATTCCTTCGAAGCCATTCAAATGTAATCACCGCAAAGTTTTTTGCTGAGCTGAATTGTTCATATAATATAAAGATTTTCAGATTGATGCACATTCAAATTCAAGAACTATAGCTTATTGGAGGCATGCCATTATAAACAAGGTTTAAAATAACTAAATAGTTAGAGACATGGGAAGTTTGCATTTTTATACAGACTAGACTATATATTTTTTAGGGAGTTTGCATGGCTAAGTTGGAGAGAAGGATTTGAACCAACTCTCCACCTTCGATAGTGTAATCAAAGAACATGTGAAGCTTGCATTAACATGCTCCCTGTGGAATATAGCTTAGACTATCTTAACAGGTTTGGTTGATGTTTTCGGTATTCTCTTGAAGTTGAATATTACTTGCAACTAATATTCAATTTATCTGTTAATTTCTAGGTTCTCTAGATTATTTTTTCTTTTTTCTTTTTTCTTTTTTTTTTTGAAGGTTTTCAATGCAAATAGTTTTTTGAGCAAGAGTATTTTTTATATTAGTTTAATTACTTCTATGTCTGATGATAGAAAGAAAAAACAACTATTCTTCTGTGCAAAATGTTATGCAAGGCAGGGGGAGGTAATTGTCTTGAGTCTTGACTTTGAAATATCATTGATAAGGAAGCTAGGCAAATTTATGGAAAACCTGCCTCAAAGATGATGAAATGCATTAACTTCTTTGCTTGCTTGAACAGTTCTTGAGTTTCATGGATACTGAATGATTATGATGATATCCTTTGTAAGTACTCTAAACTACTCTTGCATCTCGTGTTTCAGTTTGATTTTTTTTCTCCTTATGTATTATATCATTTTGCCATATGTTCATGTCACTACAAAAAAACAATTGTTTAGCGACCGTAATTTTCGGTCGCTAAACCATGTAAATCGGTCACTATTTGTTTTAGCAACCGAATCAGAGACCGATTTATGATGGTATCTGAATACCTGGTCGCTAAGGTTTTAGCTACCGAATTATTATTTCGGTCGCTAATTAGCGACCGTAAATTCGGTCGCTATATAATAATAATCGGTCGCTATTAGGTTGGTCGCATTTTTTGGGTAACCATTTTTAGCGACCGATAATCGGTTGCTAATTTGGTCGCTAATTTTGGTTACTGTTAACCTATATTAGCGACGGATTTTCGGTCGCTATACATCATCTGTAAATCTTAAATAAAGTTTAGCGACCGAATTATTGGTTTCTAATTCGGTCGCTAAACCGGTTATTATTATTTATTTATTTTAATTTTAATTTTTATAATAATTTTTTTCTGATTTTCTTTAAACGTTAAAAAAATTACTAATAAAACACACCAAATAACTTATGAAATATACAATCATAAAAAATAATAAATATATATAAAAAGAATAATCCAAAATATCGTACAAGAATCGTTTAAAGTCAAAAATATGGAGAGAAAAAATCAGTCATGATGAGGGGGAGATGGAGGAATCCAATCATACTCAGCGTCCGTACCACCGACGCTCGCTAGCCGATCGTCCTCTGCAGATGCAAGACGTCAGTAGCTAGCGGCGAATCGAGGAGCGGCAGCAGCGGCAGCACAACCGTCGAGCATCATCCTGAGCAACTGGAGTCTGGATCCTCATCTGCTCTAACACCAGCCGCAGTGTCTGGCCCTGCTCGATGCTCGCCTGCATCAGCTGCTGGTGTGCCCGAGTCAACTGTGCAATCTGGTTCGCCATCTGCTGCTCTCTATCAGCATCAATCTATCAGTGGCTGCAAGTACACATCAATCTTACCTTTTGGATTAGACGGACCCGGAATTATGACTGTTAGGAACATAAACTCCCGCTTCATGCACATCCCCAGGGGAAGATTGTACGGAGTCAGGATAACCGGCCAACAAGAGTATGCTTTTCCAGACTGCCCAAAAGGATTAAATCCATCAGCAGATAACCCCAATCGGACATTGAGAGGGTCCTGCGAAAATGCCATATGAACCCTATCAAAATGCTTCCAAGCTTCTCCATCAGATGGATGACACAAGATATCTTGCTCCCTCTCATGCTCACTATGCCACCTCATGTGAGCTGCAGTGGCCATCGAAGAGTACAATCTTGTAAGTCTTGGCACGAGCGGAAAGTACCACATCTTTTTTAGCGACCTCTTCTTCTCAATGCCCATCCTAGTGGTTGTCTTATACCGATCCGCACCACAAAATCGACAACATGTTATGCTTTCCGCTGAATCATCCTTATAGTACAACATACATCCATTCGGCAACAATCAATTTTCAAACACCCTGCACTCCAAATTTTCCACGGACTTCTTAGCATGATAAAAACTTGTAGGCATCCGATTGCCTTCGGCAACGCCTTGGACACCGACTCCGCCGAGGCGATTAAAAGCCTTCTTGCATATTGTAGTCAGATTTGATACTTAACCATTCCATGCACATCGACAACTCCGTGTACTCCTGACATCCTTCCCACAATGGAGATCGTGCAACACTCAGCATATCTCGGGATTCGGATTCTCCTCTATGTATTGGGAACCCATTCCACCATCTTCTCCCCCATCTTCTTCTAGTACAACACCAACCGGTGGTCCAGCATGATCCATTATCATCTGCTCGTATGGATTCAATTCTTCCCTCCCGTCACCACTTCCATAGTACGAACCTTCAGCCACAATCGGGTTTAAGTCAGGCAACGTCTCACCATGGTTACTCCACCAATAGTAATCAGGCATGAAGCCCTTCTCATAAAGATCGGCTACAACTCCATCCACACTTTTGAAAGATTGAAACTTGCATCTTTTGCAAGGACACCTCAATTGATCACCGCCCAGCCGTATAAATCTCTCCTGGCTAACAACAAACTCTATAAACTCACCCACTCCAACTCTATACTCTTCCCTAAGACGTTTATTCCGATCCAACCTATGATACATCCATTTTCGATTCTCCGGAATATCCATTGCTGGCAATTAAATAGCCTGACCAATCCTACAATAACACTTATATATTACGGTGCATTCCAATAACTCCATCAATCTCGTTCTTATGACAAGGTATGAACCTATCCCATTCGAGAAGAAACCTTTGTCACACTCGGCTACTAATAGTTATTCCCATATTCAAATACCTTATACTTGACAAAATTGGCAAAGCATTTCCCATCGGTCTCCAAGTTACACGACTCGAGCACGGTCAGAATCACCGCGATCAAGTATGCACCAGGAGAACAAAAGGAAATGCATCAGACCGAGATTTCAACAAGTATATAAGGCATTTGATCATTGAAATGACTATTGTACGAGTGTGAAAAAGGTTTTTTCCCAAACTGTCCCACTTGGACAATTCAAGATTCAATACAATGAGCATGCATACCTTGATAAGTTACGCATGCTCATTAATATTGAATCTCAAATAGGAAACTAAGGCTTTCGTAAATTAATTATTAACTCTAACAGAAAATAAAACCATTAACCTATAAATATTACAACATTGTTAAGTTTATATAAATTGCAGCGTAAATCAATACAAACTTAGATTAAATATTGTAGCAAACATCCTATTGAGCTCCGCTCTCCACTAACAAGTAGCAGTTAATTGTCAAACACATGCATAATTTCTAAATTATCAGCACACAACCAGCATCCCGCCTTTTGGACAGGATCACATCCTATTGAGCTCCGCTCTCCACTAACAAACAACACATATTGACAAACACATGCATAAACATTAAATTATCAGCATACAATCATACAAGATCACATCCTATTGAGCTCCGCTCTCCACTAACAAACAACACATATTGACAAACACATGCATAAACATTAAATTAATTATCAGCATACAATCAGACAAGATCACATCCTATTGAGCTCAGCTCTCCACTACCAAACAAGACGATAATTCACATAATACATTACACTGAGTGTTCAGAGAACTGACCTGAGAGAGAAAACACAACTGAGCAAGGATAAGTGGAGGAGCCGGTAGAAGAATATGACAACAAGGACCTATCGTGCATAAATGAAATTATCCATTTCAACTCAAATCACTATTCTATTATGTTAAATTGTTATACCTAAATAATTTATCTCATGAATATCTAGTGTTAAAGCATGTGCTCACGAAAAAATAATCAATGAAGCATAAAAAATAATAAGATTGGAGAGCTGAAGGTCAATTTATTTTGATTTCGACTTTTTTAAAA
Organism: Sophora flavescens; assembly: GCA_030762895.1. Classification (NCBI taxonomy): domain Eukaryota; kingdom Viridiplantae; phylum Streptophyta; class Magnoliopsida; order Fabales; family Fabaceae; genus Sophora; species Sophora flavescens. Next base: position 37,991,614 of record CM061064.1, read on the forward strand.
AAATTATCCTTAAATCGGGCCTAATGTTTACACAAATCGAATCAATATATTACATATCCAGTACCATAAAAAAAATGTGGATAATGCTAGAATTTCTTTTTATCAAAGAGAAGATTTTCCATGTTGTTCAATGTTCATGTTAGTAAACATGACAGTGCCCATTAAAATAGAAAATAATAGAGAGAAAACTGAAAGGTGTAATTGATTGAATGAGAAAGTTTATTACATCAAGTCATATATAAAAGTGACTTATATTATATGTAAGATAAAGCAACTGATTTGTAACTAACCACTAATTAACTATATTAATTATATGATCTAATAGTCCATCCTAGATAGACAAGATGTTAGGGTCTTAGTTAGTAGGGAAAAATTGTCATAACTCACAAATTCCATTTCTATGATTTTCTAGAATTTAAATCATAAAAATCAAGGAATATGGAAAGTTGTAGCAACTTAGTGATTTGAATGAAAAACATGAAGAGAAAGGAAGGATGATCATTGATCACTAGACAAGCACATATATCAAATTTGGAGATTTGTTTCCCTTTAAGCAAAGAGTTACAAATTTTTGAAATCCAAGAGTAAAATAAAAGGGTATGGTTCGGCCAAGTGGGGGAAAATAGGGGAGAAATTTTTGTTCATCAAATCATTTGGCAAGCATGAAGAGTATGATTATAGAAGCACCAATATTAAGTTTCAAGACTTAAATCAATGGGTACAAAGAGTTATGATTTTTCTACCATTTTCAAGCTTAATTCTTTTTGAACAAAATTAAGAACAAGCATGAAGCTAATCAACTCAACATCAATTGTAATGAAGAAAGGTTGGAGGAAAATTACCTCTAAGTGATGATCCTTGAGTAAGAAATCAAGACACCTTGAGAAACTAAGAGAAAAGAGAGAAATGTGTTGGATGAAAAAATGAAAATGATGAGTAACAAAAACACACATCCCTAAACTCACACACATACACTAAACACACACACATACACTCAACACACATCTCTGCACACACACACACACACACACAAACATCCCAAACAGACACACACACATACACTAAACACACATCTCTGCACACACACACACACAAACATCCCAAACAGACACACACAGAGCACCCCAAATGCACAATACACATCAAACACACACATCAAACACGGTGAGACACACCTACCCTATGATTACAATCCAATTGAACACACATACTTTAGTACACAGAACACACAACAAACACACACTCACAACACACACACACACACAACACAACAAACACACACACAACACCAATGTACACACAACACACAACAGAAACAACAATGTAGAGAAAGACAACGAGAGAAGCAATTACCTCGGTCAGTGTGAGGGAGGGTGTTGTGGTGGTGGTGGTGTGAGCAATGTGACCAGAATGAGCCCTGAAATGAGGGGGGAAATAATAGACAGTGACATAGTGAGACAATGAGACAGAGAGATGGAGTAGAGGAGAGCTTACCTGAGCAGAGGGGAGATGACGGTGGTGACGATCGGAGGTGTCTTGGGGTGTTGAGGTGGCCGGAGCGCGCGTCGTAGAAGAGAGAAACAGTGGCTGGGAGAGAGAAAACGACGGAAAAAATGAGGAAGAAGGAGGTTCTGTCGAATTTAGGGATTTCAGTTTTAGCGACCGAATTAATTCGGTCGCTAATTCGGTCGCTAATATGGTTAGTTTTAATTTGAATTTGTAATTGTAGCGACCGAATTAAATTTCGGTCGCTAACACGCGCAATTTTATTTTTTCAACGCGCCATTTAGCGACCGAATTAATATCGGTCGCAAATATAAATAAAGTTTAAAGTGTGAATTCATAAATTTAGCGACGGATTTATAAATCGGTCGCTAATATAAACACAGTTTGACCGTTGCATTTAATTCGGTCGCCATTTCGGTCGCTAACAATTCATAAATTTATTACTTTTACTTTCCTTTGTTTAGCGACCGAAGTAGCGACCGATATCTCTGCTACGCTCTATTTCGGTCGTTGTTTCGGTCGCAGAATCAACTCTAACCAGTGTTTCATGTAGATCCTACAATCGGTCTCTATTTCGGTCGCAAAAAGGAACCTAAAAATTCGGTCACTATTTTCAGTCGCTAAATGACCTTTTTTTTGTGTGTAGCTTGTCATTGTTTAACTGGTACAAAACCAATTGCCAAGCCTGTTTTACTTTTTTCTCTCTACAAATATAGCTGGGATCATTGTGCTTATCTTTTGAAGTTTGGTGATGCTGAGACATTTGGTTTAGCATGTATGTCTTATTGACTTGGTTGTTAGGTACAGAATTTGCACAGTTGTAATACATTGGTTGTTGAACACTTATATGACCACCATGTTATGCTGCACTGAAAATGGAGACTAATGAACCTAAGGTTTGTTTACTTATAAAAACAAACCTAAAAAAGGGCCGGTAAATTTGACAAATCTGATGAGTACCATATGATTTTTTTAACTGTACTCCTTTTTAGAAAATTAAAATAGGCATTTGGTGTGGGATAATGACCCTACCATTTGGTATTAGAACAATGCATATGTTTGGTATGTAGGTATATAAGTTAAAGCCTGGATGAGATCTTGGTTTCTCTGCAAGTGCTACATCTTCATCTACTGTTCCGAATGAAGTCAAATTTGAGAACGAATGATTCAAAGGGACTCGTGTGTTTTGTTGATCTATCCCACATTTAGAAGCTGACCATGCTATGTTAATTATTTTTTTAATAACTACAACTTTTGGTAAATGTATATCAATGACCTCTCTTTTTTTGTTCATTGTTTCATATTCTTTAGGTCAAGAGAGCAGGAATAGAGCTCAGAGTTGTACTTCTATCGTCAACGGGTGCTTCTCAAAGAAAAAAATTATTTCCATTGAATACTAATAGATCATAATCACGTTTAATAACTCTACATTTCAATTTCAGTTTTGCCTAAAATGTTTAGGAATTGGCTCTATGGTGTTGAAAACAAAAGTTTCCATGACACTCAGTAAATTCTTTTTCTATTTTTCTTTGTCGATAATTCTAAATCTGTATTGTTTGTAGCATTTCATGAATTGCATGTTTCAGATAACAATGTTTGAGTGATGATAACTATTAACTTGATTTCATTAAGTTTTATTTGTTGAACCAGAAGTATTAATATTCTTTTTTGAACCCAGAATGAAATATCAAATGGATCACATTAATTTAAGGGCTTTGGTTTTTCTACAAAAGAAGTTCCCCTCACAAAATTATATTTTGTTTTCGGTTGCTTATAGAATTTTAATTAGGAATACTTGATTTTTACACTCTGCATTGAACTACTTAATTAGGATTTATCCCTGTTATGGATATTATTTCCTGAATCTGCCTCACATGAAATTGTATTATCTTGGCTTGGCTCTCATGATTGTTATTCCAACACTTTTATTTGTATCAACATCCTACCTTTAGCAGTTCACATGAAGTGTTAAACCTAAAATCTCAAGCTGCCATACTTTTTTCTTGAAATCATTTCTCATCATCATATGATGATGCTGTGGAATCTGATGCATATATATGTTCGTCTGTTTAACTTAGGCACCCTTCTTCAAGATTGACAAACTCATCTAATAACTCTCATTGATGCAGGAAATTTCATTAGGCTCTTAGAGATTTAAGAAAAAGAAGCATTCCAAACTCAAATCAACTATTGTTGGAAACTGTTGTCAAAGCTACTTTTAGAGCTAGGAGACATCAATCTTTTCAAGTTTTGATCCATGTGCAGGTTGTTTGTGGTTACATGAATTGAAGAAGTTGCAACCAGATTCAAATTATAAACATGAAGAAGTTTGTAGCTCAATAAGTGATAGTATTTGTTGCTAATGTAGTTATTTTATGCTTTGATAATAATTTGGCTTATATATGTATCAATATTTATGTATTTAAATATGTTCCAATACATTATTTTTATATTAACATATTTTAAAAATATTAGTAAAAATAATCATATGATAAGTGCCCGTGCGGTGGTAACTACACTAGTTCTAATAAGAAATTAATAAAATATTTACGTATAGTTATCAAAAGTACATCATTTATTTAAATCAAAATGAATCTATACAAATATCAAAAGTATATGTACAATTATCAAAATGTCTTTAATGTCTTTTTTTTATTGGGCTTTGAGAAGGTTGAATATACAACAACAACAACAACCAAGCCTTATCCCACTAGGTGGGGTCGGCTACATGGATCATTCGGCGTCATAATGTTCTATCATGAATCATGTTAATAGTTAAATCATTGGCCTCCAAATCTTTCTTAATAGTTTCTCCTATCGTTTTTCTTGGCCTACCTCTGCCTCTAGCTATTGGATTGCCCTCCACTTGGTCCACTCTCCTTACTACAGAATCTAAAGGTCTCCTCCATACATGCCCAAACCACCTAAGTCGAGATTCAACCATCTTTTCTACAATAGGTGCTACCCCAACTCTCTCTCTAATGCGATCATTCCTAATCCTATCACGTCTAGTTTTTTCGCTAATCCAGCGCAACATTCTCATCTCCGCTACATTGATTTTTTACCGCCCAACACTCCGTCCCATACAACATCGCCGGTCTAATAGCTGTACGGTAAAATTTTCCCTTTAGCTTAAGAGGTACCTTTTTATCACACAAAAAACCCGAAGCCTTCCTCCATTTCGACCACCCTGATTGAATCTGATGGTTTACATCTCCCTCAATTTCTCCGTCATTTTGTATAATAGACCCAAGATATTTAAACCGTGTGACTTGTGGTATGTTGTGGTCTCCAACTTTCACCTCTAAGCTAGAGGTGTTTCACCTTTTGCTAAACTTACATTCCATATACTCCGTCTTGCTTCTACTCAAGTGGAAGCCATGTGCTTCCAAAGCTTGTCTCCAAGTCTCCAACCTTCCATTTATATCATTTCTCGACTCTCCAACTAGAACTATATCATCTGCGAAAAGCATGCATCGCGGTGCTGGCTCTTGAATGTGCTCTGTAAGTACATCCAAGACCAAGGTAAAAAGATAGGGGCTTAAAGCCGACCCTTGGTGCAGACCTATGGTTATTGGGAAATCTTCTGTGGCTCCACCCTGCGTTCTCACACTAGTCGTGACCCCCTCATACATATCCTTGATAGCTCGAATATAGGCAATCCGAACACCTTTCTTTTCTAGGGCTTTTCACAAAACCTCTCTTGGCACCCTATCATACGCTTTCTCCAAATCAATGAAGGCTATGTGTAAATCTTTTTGATCCCTTCGATATTGTTCCATCACTCGTCGTAGCAAGTAAATTGCTTCGAAGGAGAGGGTTGTGTTAGGTCATCGACAGCCAACGTAAAACTTAGTCGAATCTCTATGACATGGATCAACGACGTAATAAAAAAGGTTGAATATGTATGGGAAAAATACATGAATCATTTATTTTCAACAGCTAACAATAAAAACTATTGTTATTTTTGTAGAGGAAGCCATTTCATGACACCTGTCCATACTTTCCTCATAATGAGGATTAGTTTATATATTGTATAGATATAGATGCTCAAATCATCTATGGAGGAAGAAACTTTCTTCCTATTGGACTATATGGGAATTTCTGGTATATTAAGTTACTAAATGACCTTGGTTCAAAAAAAAGTTACTAAATGACCTCTTGTCCAAAAAAAAAAAAAAAAACCAAATGACCACGTTATATTGAGTTCTGTCAAATGGCAAATGCCCGAACATGGAATTTGTAACAGCAAAAATAAACTATTCCCCAGTTAACTTTAAACTTTAGTAATATGCAAGAAATAAATGCAATTGCAATGGGAAATGCAATTGCAAAAGTATTAATACATGTAAAAATAAGAAAGAAAAAAAAAACCTAAGTCTCCGCACATCCTGCATTTGACAATACCCCACTGCTCTTATACATATCACTAGACAATGGATCCGTATGATGCACGGGTGAAATATGCTACAATATTATAATTTCATGTTATTTGAAAAAAAATACATGATTATGTTAATTTTGAAAAACTAAATATGAACATGAATGACTGAATGCATTTTCATAGGTTTTGAAAATTACACATGCAAAATGTTTTTTTTAAAAGTGTAATTATGAAGTTGAATACAAATTTGGGTCATCAAAATAATTCGTGAGTCAAGAGTAGGGGTGGACATCGGTCGGTTACGGTCGGATTCGGGTGAAAAAATCATAATCCGAACGAAACCAACCAGTTAAATATGTCATCCGTTCCCGTCCGGTGGTGCCTTCGGATAGGGCGGGTCGGTTTGTCGGCGGGTCGACGGGTTGACGATCGGATTGAAGCGGGTGAGAAGAGATACAGAACAAAAAACAAGAGGAGAAGAAAGAACACAAACCCAGAACCAATAAACATCAAACATCATCAACAACAAGAAGATAAACCCATAAAGTTTGAAATTTTCAACAAAAACATCAACTTTTCAACAAAAAAATCAAAACTTTGAAGAATAAAACACCTAATATTCTTCCTTGTATGCTTCATTCACAGATCTACATTGCCACGGCAGGGGAGGACCATCGATGCGTGAATGTAGGTGGATCGTGAATGTTGCTGAGCAAAAACGAAGAGAGAGAAAGAGTGAATGAAAGCGGAACAGAGATGATGATGCACTGGTTGTGACGGATCCTAGCTACCGCTGCTTGGCGGAGTTTGATTATGTGTAGTAAGAGGAGGTTGCTTGGGTGCCTGGCGGAGATTTAGAAGAGGGTGTGACAGCGAACGAAAAGCAACGAAGGCGCCATTGCATCAGATCCGCGAGAGAGATGAAAACTAGCGAGTGTGCGATGAAGTTTAGTGCAGAATGGTTTGGGTGGGTGGTTGATTTCTTGATAATTTGGGGTTATGTAGATAGAAAGAGAGAAATCGAGAGAGGAGGAGAAATATAGAAAGAGAAAGTGAGAGCATTGTTTGTAAAAAAGAGAAGAATCGAGAATTGTTAAAGTGAAATTCAAAATGAAATTGAATGCTTACAGCTGGAGTTCACAAAGTTTTTTATCTTTCCAAAGTTTTTTAACTTCCCAACAAGAGATTGAAGGGACAGGACATGAGAAGACCGAAGAGTGAGATAAGATAAAGTCCCCAACACAAGTAGCTTTAATATTTATATATTGTCCATTTATTTATACTGGATGTGCAGTCCATCGGTCGGGTACGGGTTTCGATGGATTTCATTTTTGAAATTCGAACCCGCCCGAATGAAGTCAGCCGGAACCGAATTTCTGCAACCGAGGACCCGAGCACCGACCCGACCCACCCGTGCATGCATTTTTTTGATCGGTTTTTTTGGGTTTCGATCGGGCTCGGGTTGTTGTCCAGTCCTTGTCAAGAGTTTGCAGATTTCATATATAGCCTGAACATGGAGCTTGGACAACCTGGACAGCAGTTGCTCGGTGTCATCAACAATATCCATATCTGAAATATCAATTAAAGTTGTAAGTATTTTTTTTTAAACATAAGGTATAATAAGAACATTGTTAAAAGAAACATCGTTGTTAATGAAGTACAAATATTCCAACTAAATTATCGTTGGTGTCAAAATCATTAATAATTAATAATCAACACAACACCAATAAGTATGTCTACAAAACTAATTTCATCTCAATGAACACAAAGCAACTGAATCAACCCTATTTTTAATAAAGCATGAAATAAAGACCAACTAAATAAATTATGTTTATAAAATGATTATGCATATAAATTCATAATGTAAAATACAATAAAATTTACAATATTAATTTTTGTGTGAAACATACCTATGTTAAGTTCTGGAATACTTCTCTATAAACCACATTGGAAGTGGAGTTTGAAATTTGACCTTCATTGTCGCATATGAGTATCTTCAAACCACTTCTTGATGTAACTCTTGATATCGCAACATATAATTGTCCATAAGAAAAAACGGGTTGTGGGAGATAGATGCCCGCATGTTTTAGAGATTGTCCCTGACTCTTATTAATCGTCATTGCAAAAGAAACAACGATAGGAAATTGCCTACGTTGAAATTTAAAAGGAATCCTAGGATCCGATTGAATCAAGGACAACCTGGGAATAAAAACCTTTTGCCCAATACTGCTACCAAAAATGACTTTTGCTTCCAGAACATAATTGCCCAATTGGGTAATGATGAGTCGAGTCCCATTACATAATCCTGAAGATTGATCTATGTTTCTCAACAACATAATTGGAACTCCGATCTTTAGTTCCAATTTATGATTTGGCAGGCCTGAAGCATTAATGGTGTTCAGAAATTCAGGAGTATGAACATCATCTGGTGCATCAATATTACCATCACGGGAGCATGGATTATCAAAACTGTAACACCCCGATTTTTTCTGCTTGTCGGTAATCTGTGATTAGGTGTGTAATTGAGTGTTTATTATTTTAATTTGTAAATAATTATTTTAATAGACCAAAAATTTTATTCTCATAATATATTTTATTTTATGAAAGTGTAGTTGAAATTTTTCGGTAGAAAATTTCAGACGTTTCCGGTCTGAGTTTTCACTGTCAGTCAAACTCCATTGACCCGAAAAATAATTTTTGATACGAAAAAAAAAATTATTTTTCCCAACTCAATTATAACTATTTCTATGATTTTAGAAATTATTTCTTTCAATATAGATTTTTCGGGTAGAAATTTACAAAGAAAAACACGATCGGGTTTTACCGATAGGAAACAAAACTGAACCGGAACGAACCAAATTTACCAAAAATCTGATTTGAGCAGATTGAAAAGATTTGATGAGTGATTGACTTGATGTAGTAGGTGTGAATAGTAGTAACCATTAAGGCATAACATCATTTTTACCATTTCTACAAGAATTTGCCTTATTTTAATAATTATGTTTTTAATAAAAAAAATTCAAAAATCTCCCCCATTTCTCTCACAACTCAGCTGCACCCCTCCCCCCTCACTCCCTATAAATACACTTCTCTCACTCCATTTTTTTCATTTTCTTCCATCTTCTCTTAAAGCTCACTCTCACACACTCTCTTATTCGCTCACATCTCCTTCAACTTGTTGCTCTTGAAAGCTTGGGAACCTTACTCACCTTCACCTTCTCTTCATCATCAAGGGTATGATTCTCACCTCTTGCTCTTCATTTTCTCAAAAATATTATTTTCATCTACATGCGTGTTGCCCTTCATAGTATCATGTTAAGGCTTAGTTAAAGATTTTAAGAAAGACTCTTTAGAATTTTTTTTAGTAGACAACAAATTTTTATGAACTCATACTCACCTCTACTTTCATCCTATTGATTTGCATGTAACAAAGAATTTCTCCAAACCCATTTTTAATAGGGTATTCGACCCTACATATAGAAAAATGAATGTTTTGTTAAGAATTTCACATGCAAGACTTAAGAACCATGATGCATGTTTCTAAAACTAGTTTATTTGAACTCATCCTCATCACTACTATCATTTAAAGTATTTGCATGTGTGTTTTTAAGGGTCTAGGACCCTTGCATATTGGTTTTATGGCTTGTGGATGATGCTAGAGTGAAGATAATAACTTGGTATGAATGAATATATGTAAAATATAAATCTGGCAGCATGACATATACTTATTCGTAAGCCCATAACTTTTTATCCAAAACGCGTTTCTGGAATATAAATACATATTTGGAAATAAGACTTCTGGGGCTTTTATTTGATATATAATATGTAAGTATTGGGATAAGATTTACTAGATCAAAATACCTCTCAAAGTAGAATCAAATTCTGACTGCGAAAAATAAGAACATAGTTGGTTGCATGATGATTTTAAATATGATTTTGAAAGTTAAAAACTTTTATAAAATTTTATGGGTTATTAATAAAGTATAACTAAAGTTTTGTTGAAGTTTTAGAATTTTTACATATGTATATAAAGAGAAACAATTTCATAAAGTTACATGTTGGTGAACTTGGATTTCTGGAAAATCTTGTACAATCAGAGGCAGTGCGTGATTTTTAATAAATTAATGCCTTCGAATTTTGACATGAAACCAACTGAAATGTGTTTATATGTGAGTTGGATACCTTCAATTAAATTTTCAAGAATTTTAAAGGTCATTTGAGTGGTCATTCATATTTTAAACCCACTGTTGTTCTGAAATTACTTTTATAAAAGAGTTCATCATAATTTTGAGTGAAAAATATGATTTTGAAAATAATATCTTTTAACATGATCAAGTAAAGATATAAAAATAGACTATAAACAAGTGTTAATATAAAGATATAAAAATACGAGATTAAAGTATATGCTTATATATATATATATATATATATATATATATATATATATATATATATATATATATATATATATATATACAAAGAAATTGTAAAAGATTGGACATCTCTAGCATCATTATTTTTAGCCATGGCCAAAACCTACCCTTAGAAAGATAAGATTACTTTCTTGTTTTAATTTAAGACATTCGCTTAATTCTTAGACTTGCGACATGCTGTGGGCAAAGGAAATTTGTTCTGGGCAACACGGAAACAAAGACCTTGCCCATCCGTCTAAGTAGGTAAGGAGAGAAAGTATGAGGGATAATTATGTTATGATGACTATATGTCTTGTGTGTTTATTTTGATGTGTTTGATTGATGTTATTGTTGTTGTGTCTGTTTGGTTTATTTTGAGTTCATGATATATTGATGCTTTATGAAAATATACATGTTGCTTATATATGTTGAAGTTGTGTGTGTGTTGAAGTTATTGGATGGAAGCCTAACCATTGGTTAGAGCTCAAATAATGAAGATAAAAGCTTTAAGAAAACATTTACAAAGAAAATCACAAGTAAGGATTTTCTTTAACTAGTTTTTGACAAAAAGGGGAAATTAAATAATTTTAATGTTTAATGAAAGTTTTAGAAAATAAAAACAGTTGTTATGAAGGAAATTCAATTGAAAATTTAGATGATTTTACACTAAGAAAAATCAAACTTTGAAAAGATTTCATGTTAAGAAACCATGAAGAAGAACAAATTTATTTTGAAAATTTGGAAAAGATTTCTTTTAGTAACGTTTTATTGAAAGAGAAAATTTTTAGAATCAAAACAATTTTATAAAGGGAAATTATTTAAGCTGAAAGATCTTATTTTGAAGAAAAAAATTTTGAGAACACTTGTAATAAAGTACCATAGAAAACGGGATATTAGTTTCCAATGTTCTTAGAAAGAGTTTTTCTTTAAAAAGGTTTACTATATTTTTGAAAGGAAATAGATTTTTCCAAAACAATGGAGATTTTTAGAAAAGGAAATGGAATTTCTAAAGTTTAAAGTTTTGAAAATGAATTTCAAAAGAAAATGTTGTTGAAAATAATTTATTAAAGTAAAAATATCCGGTAACTTGGATAAGTTACGAAAGTTTTGATTTTGTCTTTGCTTTTCACTGAACGAAAAATAACGTGGAAAAGTGAACCTAGTGACCGAGACGTCGGGATACTAGAGTTAAAGCACGTGGATCTATAATCCGTATCACAACGCTGTGGACTGTGCGTCCTATATATGAAGTTGTGGACTGTATATCCTATTTACGTTGTTGTGGACCTTGTGTCCTATATATGTTGTCTTGGACTGTGTGTCCTATACACGTTGTTGTGGACTGTGTGTCCTATTTCTGTTGTTGCGGACTGTGTGTCCTACATACGTTGTGATAAAACGTGGTGAAAGTAGTAAAAAGGTGAAAGTTGTTTTCTACGACCACAAAGTCTAAGACTAGTGCACAGGTTGACAGTCGGGCTAAAACGTCCTGTGTCGATAATGAAAGTTTTAAAACGTTGAAAATTTATGGATGATCTTGAGCCTTGAGCCTCGACGAAGGAAAGAATGAAACACAAAGAAAAGCTACGAAAATACAATTTTTTTTCATCATTTGGCAGACGTGCCCAAATTGTTTTGTGTGAATGCCTTAAAGGGAAAGGTATCTCATGCGACGGTGTATCATTGGTGCCTTGATGGACCATGATTTCCATGAGCCTTGTTCACCGTGCCTTGTGTAGGACGGTGTGCTCTGGAACCCACATGAGTTGATTACTGTTCCTTGAGTTGGACAGTTGCTGTGGGAATTAAGTTGAGCCATGTACATGTGTTGGCTATTTGTGCCTGAGTGGCAATTGAGCCTGATCAGCTCACTGTTTTTCAAAAATTGCATGGAGTTGGGGTCTCCGGAGACTAGGACGAAATGTTGAAATATAGAAGTGCCATGTTTTCAAAAACGACGACAATTGTTGATTCATATGATTATTTTGTAAGAATTTATATGTTGATTATGAATATTCAACTGTATCTGTTACTCTGTGTTTGGGTATATGATCGTCATAATTCATCCATATATTGGTATCTCACCCTTACAATATATCAATTTTTCCGGTTCTTTGCTGTTGTACCTTGGTACACTAGGACAGGCGGTGCCGAAAAGCTCCTGACCTCACTTGGGGATATTAATCCGTATTTTTTGAAGAGGTGGGTGATTATTCTAATGGTAAAAACTACTGAGTTCTTTCCAACAAATGTCTATTATAACGACCAGCTTAGGATGTTTGCTTTGGATTGCATACGTTTAAAGAAGTCGAAATAGGCAATTCTGAAAAACCTTGTAAAATTGTGCAACTTCAAGACGAAAGATTATTTTATGAAATGTATATGCCGAGGTGCTATAATTTATAAATAATCTTAGTCTTTGTGTGGTAGCAAAATATAATGTGATTTCATTTTAAGTGATGCGTGAATACTTTTTTTTTGAGGTGAATCCTAGAAAAGAAAAATTTTACCCCATATTTGCAGACCTGTGAAAATAATAGAAATTTTTCCGAAAGCAATCAGTAAACTTTTTCTTAATTTATTTTCCATATGTGATTAGGAAGTAATGCCCAAATGGGATGTTACAAAAACTTAAATAAGTTTTTGTTTTACCAGGCATCATCGACAACATATAATCATTTATCAAGTCAAAAACATCATTTTTAGGTGCTAGAATATCCCTATGCTGAAAATAGGATGGATCATTCAAATTCTGTAAGAGATGTGGATCGGTACTTCAACAAAGGAAGCAAGAGGGTCTCCTGAATTAGTAATAAACATATCAATAGGTATATCAACAGTAACATCAAAATTTGGAAGTACTAAATGCCAATGATACATACATGAACATTTACAGCTAGCATAAACCATAAAAATTTGGAAGTATTAAGAAAAGAGTAGGCAATAAGGTCACCTCGTTTACTGAATACAATAAACCATTTAAATTATTACACTACCTTAATCTAATGCCATAATATTGGTTTGCTTGTTTATCATGGAACTTAATGAAGACAGTTGTGCTATAACCAGTAAGGTTAATGCATTCAAAAGCAAAAATTAAATAAAAATAAAAATATAAGATATCAATTGGCAGAGCATGAATTATGCAGTTGTCCTATAATTAGTAACCTCAAAGCTAAATTGATCAGCTAACTTTTTAAATGAACAAAAAGGTCCTGTAAAAAACATTCACTACAATTTGAGAAACTGCCTATAGATGCAAACTTATTTTAGAACATTGATAACACACGAACATCCAAAGAAATAACAATCCCTATTATACATATACGAACCATCAGGGTGTTGAAGTAATAATGAATGAAATATATTTCTTTGATTGGCATTATATTTTTTAAAAATATTCAACAATGGAAGTAAGAGGCTCACATGAATTAGTAATAAGCATGTCATCAGGTATGTCAACAACAACATCTCCATCATGGACGTGTCCAATAGTTCCATCTCCAATCCTCAAGACCCAATCTGAAAAATTCTTCAAGTCTTCAACATGATAATTAGAAGACCCACATTGAATCCTCTTAATCGTATAGCTTTGCCATTTTCGATTAAAGTGAACTTTGAACAAAAAAGTCTTGTCTACCATAGACTGTGACTCTGGAGGAGTACATGCTGAAGTATTTCCCTGTGACATATATGACAATATTAGCATCGTGATTGGAAATTATTAAAGCAAATTTGAAGCAAATGAAAACAAAATTAAACAAAATTTAGAATAATAGCATCACCTTAATCTTCATCTTTATCAAATCTGATGTAGCTTTTCCTAGGTATTGAGTCACCATATTTTCAAACATTGTAAAAGTAGTTGATCCTGTCTGGTCAATTACTTGAAATTGTAACATAATCCTACAGATAAAAGAAACAATCTTTTTATAGGCCAAATAAATGGAAACAACTTATTATTAAATGAGTGCTTATTAATCATACCGCGGAACTGCAACCACATAATTTTCACAATTTTTACACCACAAATTTTTTTCCTTAGCCTCAACTTTTTTGTGGCATTTCTGGCATGCTTGATAATACCAGCCAGAATCCAACTCAACGACCTCAGCTAAGACAGAACCGAAACCGTCCTGAAATTAATCATATACATTATACATTATTATGGACATACATCACAGATAGCCAGTAAATCAATGTTTTTCCAGGGGAAAAAACATTAAAATGCAATGTGATTAAGATACATACTTCTGTAGCTTCCATGAGATCTGAAATAGTCATCATTGGAGTTTGTAGCAAATCCTCATGCACTGAAACAGTAGCATGTCCAGACATACTGCTAATAACTTGACTTGAAGTAATTTTCCCACTATCCAATCTATTAACATAACATAAAATGTTAATTTTCTGAAAAAACATGGCATAAACAACAGGTTTTAAAAGTGGAAATTCCATAAAGTATATTGCATACCTCTCCTTCTAGTCAGTTGCTTCTTTGAGTTTTGGATTTACAGAAATGATTTTTTGACACAAAATTTGACAACATACATACACCGTATGAACAGTGCAAGATTGTGTGGCAAGATCAGAACTGACTGTATCTGTGCAAGATCAGAGCACAGTTTTTTTTTTAATTTAAATTTTTTTTGTAAATAAATTTTTTGATTAAGTATGTGTCAATATCTGGTGAACGGGGTACAAATATCTGGTGAATGCCTTCAAATATGTGGTGAATGCCCATACTAAAACCAAGTTTTGGATGCCTTAGATTATCTGGTGAACGTAGTTCAATTATCTGGTGAATGCCTTCAAATATGTGGTGAATGCTCATACTAAAACCAAGTTTTGGATGCCTTAGAGTATCCGGTGAACGTAGTTCAATTATCTCAGTGAATGCCTTGAATATCTGGTGAATGCCCATACTAAAACCGAGTTTTGGATGCCTTAGATTATCTGGTGAACGTAGTTCACTTATCTGGTGAATGCCTTCGAATATGTGGTGAATGCCTATACTAAATTAGCTTGTGGATGCCTTAGATTATCTGGTGAACGTAGTTCAATTATCTGGTGAATGCCTTCAAATATGTGGTGAATGCCCATACTTAATCAAAAAATCTATTTACAAAAAAAAAATTAAATTTAAAAAAAAAAAAAAATCGTGCTACGATGCCAGACAACAGTCATGACTATATAGTGCCGCATCACATGCGGCACTGTTCATACGATGTACCTATGTTGTCCGGCATTTTGTGTCAAATTAGCAAACCTGTTGGATTTATTAGCAACTTTGTACCATGATATGCATTTGAAATGCCAAATTTCCCTATAAGAAAAGTAATGAGGATAAACTATCATCAAAACTGAAATTAAATATCAGATATAAGATTATTGCCAAATGAAGGAACAAAATAGGAAATATTGAAGTACCATTAAAAAAAATTCATCTTGCGCCGAGTTGTAGAATGACAATAATTGGTCGACTTGAAGGCTCGTTGTAGAGATGCTGATACATCTGATTAGCAAAATCCTCCCATAGAGTACAGCTAACTCTATTGCTCCTATGACAATATTGTTTGGAATGACATTTTCATTTACAAACTACAAAAACTATCTGAATAACTATAGATATATAGATGTTATACTTACTCTATGTCTTCTAGTGTAATGTCTAGAAGTTTCCTCTTTTTACAATTATTGTCAGTCTCGTTAATTTCACCCTTTTCGACAACATGTCCAATGACATATGAAAAAAAAAGTTTCACAAAACAAATAAAATTGAAATAAAATGTGATATCGGAAATCAGCAATGGGTGCAAATTTTCTGATTACCCACCAAACAAAAAACCTTCATCTTTTCCCTCAAGTATTTCAGGAAAGCAAACAAAATCAAAATGATTTCGAGGTATGTTCCCTGTCTCAGATTTTGTTGGGTTTGTTTTGGAAATGAACATCAGTTTATGCTTATGCCTTGTGGTCTTGAACTTTGGATCATTCGCAGCCACCAATATATTTTCAATTAAATAAGTACGACCCTCTTCCATCAACTTCTCAAACTTTGAGATATTTTTGTTGCCTTTGGTTGTAGCATGTATCTTTGATCCCTACAAAAAATGTCACGAAACTTACATGGATAGATGTCCAAAAAGCATAGGTCTTAGACAACAAAAATGAACAAAACTTAGGAGACATAATATAAGTTTGGAAACCTTTTCATCAAGCAAGACCATTTCAATACTGTTGGTTTCCTTAACATCATTTTGTTGGGTTTTCATGAGATAATCCTCTTCTAAAATCATATCTCAAGGCGGAAGAAAACCACTCCCATGAATCTCGCATTACAAACATGAATCACATAAATGGCCATTGTGTTTACCTCTTGAAGCGTGCTTTTCTTTTCGATCACGAGTGCCACGAAGGTGCAACACCTCTACTCAGTCCAAGCGAGCAAACGGCGTCGGAGCTATGTGTCTTGTGCTAGCTGATGGCTATAGGGAGGCACGGCAGGCAATACTAGGTTTAGAGTAAAATTAGTAGTCTATTTATAAGACTTGGGCTCCTCTTGACATATCTGCTTACTTATTGAGTCCTGTACGCTACAAGCCCAATAACCTTTATATTAATTAAATCATATTTAATTAATTGTCCCGCTTCGCATTTGCTCTATACGTGTGACCCTATAAGCTCTCACTAAGTTGGCAATAATATTAAATATTATAATAATATAAAATATTAATTATAATATTAACTATTATAAATAATGACCGGCATCTAGCAATGCATCATTACTATCCAATTAGCGAGAATATCGATGATCCGAGTAGACATGTAATCACAAATGGGCCCAATATCAAATATTGACCCACTTCCGCGTGGCCATGCATATTTCACGTCTCACTCTATCGAGGGGCCCAAGACTTTACCCCTGTTATGTAGGAGGGACAAATCCAGTCTACATCATTCACACTCCTCAACATGATTTATTGCAGGCCCAATAACTACATTTATGATCACCCTGTTACGCATGACGTTTGATAGAATTAAAGCCTACAACTCTTCATGTAAGAATCGTAGTGACTTCAAGTCGAAGGACTACTTCACTATGGTCGCCATGAGAATACTTATGACACTTACATAACTATTATGAAGTATTCTCATGGTGGGTCATCCGTTATAAATATTACTCCTAATATTTATACCTGTGTGCCGACTTGATATCACATATCCATGACCCGTGAGATGTGTCCATCAGTCTACTCACACAATAGTCTCTATGTATTATTGTCGTCCTAATTAACAATTATACTCGACTACAGATATTTAAGAATAGTGTTCTATTATTCAATGAGGTCTCACGATTAAGTCACATATTTAATATCTCATTGAATGAACTACCTATTCTAAGGACTTTATTATGTTATAAACTAATAACATAATAAATTAATGCCTTATTCATATATCAAATATATGACCAGATTCATGATATAAATAATGATCTATTCAAAATAGATTGGCCACCAGGGCTTACACCAACAATCTCCCACTAGCACTAGAGCCAATCAGGCATCGATCTAACACCCATCGATCTAGTGTGAGTGTCGTGCTACCATCGAGTAAGAGACTCCATTAGCGGATTATTTAGTGTTGTCATTCTGCATATCTTCACATCTCTCCTCTATTGATCATCTATCGAATGAGATGGAAGCACCTAAGTATATGTCTGGACCACTGGTGAGATCAAGTTTCCTTAGCTTATGTGATTACTCCCTCATCATCACAACGAGATCAATGGAGCTCACAAATTTAGGAATCATTCCTAGTTCATAATTGAACTTCCAGATCCAAACGGTCTTTAAATATGCATTTAAGGCAACTATATACTCGACCTCTGTAATAAATCTGTAATTGTCTCACGCTTGGAACCTTTCCAAGCTCATAGTGCCACCATTTAGACAAAACACAAATCCAGATTGCGATCTGGAATAACCTTAATTGGTTTGGAAATAACGTCGATGTAACACCTTACAATGAGCTCTTCATTACCGCCATATACTAAGAATGAATCCTTAGTTCTTCTCAAGTACTTGAGGATATTCTGGACTGCAATCCATTGACCTTCACCGGGATCAGATTGGTACCTACTCATCATACTTAAGGCATACGAGACATCTGGTTGAGTACAAATCATGACTTACATGATAGGTCCTATTGCCGAAGCAAATGGAATCTTGCTCATGCCCTCCCCACTAGTGGAAATAATGTAATATACGGGAACGTTTTACGTCAGTTGACCATATGTTTGACGTTAAAAATGAGGCGGTGGCAGTTTTGTAAATATTAAATCACTATTTGCGTCAGTTGTTTAATGAACTGACATTAAAAGTGTTTTGCAAGAATTATTAACACTTTTAACGTCAGTTGTTTATAAAACTGACGTTAGAAGTGTGATTTTTACTTCAGTTAAATAAATAACTGACGTAAATAATCAACTCATTCCTATCTTTCTTTCGTTGTCATCTCCCTGTTGTCACTCTTAACGCAGATCATCACTCCATATATAGTGCAGTTTATTTCTAATCTTTTTTTTAAAAAAGTTTATTTTTAATCTTAATTAATTATCTTGAATTAGTAAACAAATTCTTGTGCAAATTAAAATAAATAAACACTTAACATAAAACAAGTTATATATGTATAATCAAATTGTATCTCATTGAAGCGATTCATAAGTTACAATTACATGATTAAAAGATAAAAAATTTCCGCAAAATAGCACTAAAATATAAAAAAGTTTCTGCTTCAACATCATTTTCTTCTCAGTCCTGTCCTCAGAAACTCCAATATTGAATGCATCTTCTCCCTTACTTGAAGTCCTTGATGCTCCGTCTGAATCCACAGTCAATTTGGAGCCAAAGCAGAGTGAAGGGTGCACTCGATCTGTTTCAGCAATATTCTTGGAACAGCCACTTGGTTCCAAAGCTGAGGTTTTGGAACTGTAGCTGCTGATTCTCCAAAAGGATGATGGTGTGTGCAATTCACATAATGCGATTTACACACCCTTATCGCCCATGTAATGTGATTTACTCAAACTCAGAAGTTGTTTGACCATTAAGACAGAGACCTTTAAGTCTAGGTATAGGAAGAAAGAGTGATGAAGTTAATCTCCATGACAGAGACATATTGTGAAGCAGAAAAATTAAAGGAAGGAAGGAAGCTATTTATAGGAGTAGGGGATGAAGTTACTAGGCGTCGTAAGTTGCTAAAAAATTAAATTGATCATTAAGAGCATTAGGTTCCAAGGCGCATTGGGAGTTGGCAATCATATATTATAAACGTGCAGAAAAGAAAACGCCCGAAGGAATAGGAAGAAATAGACCTTTAAGTCTAGCTAGGTATAAACTTAGTGCTCATAAAGAGGATTATAGGTTACAATGTGCATGGGTAAGTAGCACAGCAGTAATGAGTAATTTAGTATCAGAGTAGTCAAAGGAATGAATGCTTTAATTTTGCAGAAACTTATACACTTTTAACGTCAGTTGTTGAATAAAACTGACGTTAAAAGTGTTTTAAAATAAAAAATATTTATTTTTAACGTCAGTTGTTTATACAATTGACGTTAAAAGTGTGATTTTTACTTCAGTTAAATAAATAGCTGACGTAAATAATCCTATGTCCCTATATACCCTGTTGTCACTCTTAACACAGGTCTCAGAGCCATTTTGTGAAGGAATAGAAATATAGAGGGAAAGAAGAGGCAGTATTACAGACTGATACAGAATAATGGTACTTTATATAGAGAATGATTTTTACACAACACTTTTAACGTCAGTTGAATTCAACAACTGAGGTTAAAAGTATTTTTTTTTAAAAATATTAATATTTAACGTCAGTTGTTTAATACAACTGACATTAAACAATTACTTTTAACGTCGCTTGTTTAATAAAACCGACGTTAAATGTTGTTTTTATTTTTGCTTTTTGATTATAACGTTTACACCCGCGCCTTCTCGCACTTCCGCTCTGTACGCACGTCTCTTTTCTATTTTCATCACGCTCAACCCTAGATCACTCTCAACCCTCACTCTCACTCTCACCCAAAGACAGAACCCTAATCGCGAGCTCATCTCCACCGCAACCACTGCGAGGGCTTCTTCGCCACCACCGTGAGGTACACTATTAACTCTAACTCTGTCTTTCCATTCATTCTTTGCAATAACTTGACATCTCTCTTTCCCCTTCCCGCGCACTAACTCTCCTTGTCCCTCTGCTCTCAGTAACCACATCGAACGTTGGCCACCACTCGAGCGATTCCTCCCAACCACCACGCGAGCACCTATTTTCTGGTGTGTATTTAGGGCACATTTTTGTATTTTTGGTTTTGAGTGTATGTTGAAACCGTAGTCTCGATGAGTTGAAACTTGAAACCGTGAGTTTGAGTTGTTTGGAATGTACGTCTCTATTTTTGGTTTGGAGTGCTTGTTGCTCGCTAGTTGATCCGCACGACCGTGATGCTCATCACGGTTAGGCCGTGATCAGATCTCGCCTCGTGATGGCATGGTCCGGGTTCGATTGGCACGTTACGTACCGTGATGGACATCACTCCAAGACCGTGACCAGTGCTTGGCAATCTTCAAAAACTATAGTTTTCAATCTCCCGTATTGTCCTTATATTGGATATATGTTTTGTATGTCTACAGGACCTATCTAGTTATGGATCGTAGTTGGATGGTTTGTAAGCGTACTAGTGCTGAGTATTTGAAGGGGGTGGGAGAATTTATAGAATTTGCTCAAAGGAATGTTCCTAATAGTAATGGAATGTTCTGTTGTCCTTGTGTCAAGTGTTTGAATACGAGGAAATGTACGGTGAAGGATATACGTACTCATTTGATTTGTGAAGAGATTTGCTTGAGTTATACAAGATGGATATGGCATGGTGATGTGTTGTTGAGTAGTACGGCGAGTGTCTCCCAAAGTGAGGACGTTGACGTAGATATGGAGGATGATCGAGTAGAGGACATGATCCGTGATATTGGACAAAAATCTTTTCATCGAGCTCATGTGTATGATAGGTTGTGCGGTGATGCGGATAAGCCTTTATATCCAGGGTGTACTACTCATACACGGTTGTCGGTGGTGCTAAAATTGGTTTGTGTGAAGGCGAGAAATGGTTGGACCGATAAAAGCTTCACTAATTGCTTGAAGTGTTGAAAGACTTGCTTCCGGAGGACAACACATTGCCTGACCGTA
The DNA here is from genome assembly GCA_030762895.1 of Sophora flavescens. Lineage (NCBI taxonomy): Eukaryota > Viridiplantae > Streptophyta > Magnoliopsida > Fabales > Fabaceae > Sophora > Sophora flavescens. The sequence continues at coordinate 38,013,160 of CM061064.1, forward strand.
ACTATGAGGCCAAGAAGGTATTGTGTCCTATGGGTATGGAGTATAAGAAGATACACGCATGCCCCAATGATTGCATATTGTACACCGGTGTTCATGAAGACAATCACGATTGCCCCAAATGTGGGTTATCGCGATACAAAGTGAAGGGTGGTGATGATGATGATGATCTTAATGATGTGAGAAAAAAGGGTCCTCCTGCGAAGGTGTTGTGGTATCTTCCAATAATTCCAAGGTTCAAGCGATTGTTTGCCAATGCGAAAGATGCGAAGAATCTTAGATGGCATAATGATGAGAGGAAACGTGATGGAAATGTTCGTCATCCTGTTGATTCTATTCAATGGAAGAATATCGATACTATGTTTCCGGATTTCGCCGATGAGCCAAGAAACCTAAGGCTTGGACTTGCTACGGATGGAATGAATCCTTATGGTAACATGAGTAGTATTCATAGTTCATGGCCTGTTCTGTTGGTAATTTACAACATGCCCCCTTGGTTGTGCATGAAGCGCAAATACATGATGTTGTCTATGATGATTTCGGGCCCAAAGCAACCGGGAAATGACTTAGATGTTTATTTAGGTCCCTTGATTGAAGACTTGAAAACGCTGTGGGTGGAAGGTGATGATGTAGTTGATGGGTATTCTCAGGAGACTTTCAAGCTTCGTGCCATGTTATTTTGCACCATCAACGACTTTCCAGCATACGGTAACTTGTCCGGGTACAGTGTCAAGGGGCATAAAGCATGCCCTATATGTGAAAAAGGCACATGCTACACTCAGTTGCATCATGGAAAGAAGACGGTTTACCTTGGGCATCGGATATTTCTTAGACGTGATCACCCATATCGTAAGATGAAAAAAGCTTTTAATGGATGCCAAGAGACAGAAGAAGCGCCGGCAGCCTTAATTGGAGAGCAGGTTTATCAGAGGGTAAAGGACATCGATGTTATATTTGGCAAGTCCAAAAAGAAAGGTAAAGCTGCTAAGAAAAACATATGGAAGAAGAGGTCGATATCCTTTGATCTTCCATACTGGCGCAAGCCTGATGTCAGACACTGCATTGATGTGATGCATGTGGAGAAAAATGTGTGTGATAGTGTGATAGGGACGCTTCTCAACATTCAGGGCAAGACAAAGGATGGTGTGAATGCTCGTCTCGACCTCGTTGCTATGGGTATACGAGAGCAGTTAGCTCCAATTGTTGAGGATGGTAAGCGGACTTATTTGCCGCCAGCATGTCATACTTTGTCAAAAAAAGAGAGACAAAGTTTCTGCGGGTGTCTTCAGGGCATCAAAGTTCCACATGGTTACTCTTCAAATATGAAGAGGCTTGTCTCTAGTGATCTTAAATTGGTTGGCTTGAAGTCTCATGATTGTCACATCTTGATGCAACAACTTCTACCCGTTGCTATTCGTGGTATTGCTACAAAAAATGTGAGACATGCCATTACTCGGTTGTGCTCATTCTTCAATTCTATATGTAGCAAAGTCGTTGACCCCCGTATGTTGGATGACTTGGAAGTTGAGGCTGCTACAATCTTGTGCCAATTGGAGATGTATTTTCCTCCTTCCTTTTTCGACATAATGGTTCACTTAATTGTTCATTTGGTGAGGGAGATTAGATTATGTGGGCTGGTTTTTCTAAGATGGATGTACCCAGTTGAGCACTACATGAAGATCTTGAAAGGGTATGTGAAGAATCCTCATCGTCCGGAAGCATCTATTGTTCAAAGGTATGTTGCAGAAGAAGCTATTGAGTTTTGTTCGGACTACCTTCATAACACGGATCCTATAGGGGTTCCTAAGCCTCGGCATGATGAGATCAGATGTCAAGGTAAGGGTACACATGGCTTAAGAATTAATAGGAAGGATCGGGAGGAAGTGCTTCAAGCACATTTGTATGTATTGAACAACATCGAATGTATTCAGCCTTTCTTATTTGAGCATAAAAGAAAAGTCAATCAAGAAAACCCTCGAATGAGCGAAAGGTGGTTGTTGAACAAGCATAACAAGACTTTCTTACCATGGTTCAAGGAAGAAATGCTTAAGGATGGTAGTCTCGCTTCGATGACGTAAAATGGCTAGCACGTGGGCCTAACTTCAACGTCATATGTTGGAGCGGATACGACATAAATAACTTTTCCTTTTATACAAAGGAACAAGATAACAAGAGTACCATGCAAAATAGTGGGGTTATGATCGTGGCCGAAGCAATGCACTTCTCTAGTGCAAAGGACACAAAACCCGTTCAAAGACCGAGACCTTACTTTGGATATATTGAAGCTATTTGGGTGCTCGATTACACTAAGCTAACGGTCAAGCTATTTAAATGTAAGTGGGTTGATAGTAACGGTGGTGTACAAACCGACGAATTGGGGTTCACATTGGTAGACCTCAACAAGTTAGGTCATATAAATGAGCCTTTCATAATGGCTTCCCAAGCAAAACAAGTGTTCTACATCACTGATCCTTCTAACAAAAGTTTGTCCGTGGTTCTCCAAGGAAAAAGCATGTATAATGGTAGTGATGAAAATGAAGATTCAAATCTTGATATTCCTGAGACTCCTTCTTTTTCAACAAACATGCCTACTATAATCGAGGAGACATTGGTGGACGATGTACATGCCACTCGTGATGATCATCACGAAGGGATATTGATATAGGTAGTTTAAACTTAGTATACATTTATTTTTATTTATATTTATGTATTTATTTTGAGTTATAACCTATGTTAATAAATATATATTGTTTCTGAATACATATGGATCATTGTTCCATTTTTCCTTTGCAATTCTGTAATGTGTGTGATATTCTGTGTTACTGGGATATTTACTGAATGCAGGGATGGCTGAGGGGAGTGATATTTTAAAATTGAATTTAAAAAAAAATATTATTAACGTCAGTTTTATCATACAACTGACGTTAATAGTATTTATAAAATATACAGTACACTATTAACGTCAGTTGTTTATTACAACTGACGTTAACATTAAGAAATTTAACGTCAGTTCTTGATAACAATTGACGTTAGTTTTAACAAAATTAACGTCAGTTTTTTTTAAAGAACTGACGTTAATTTTTACAAAATTAACGTCAGGTGTGTTAAAGAACCGACGTTAATAGTGTTATATTTAACGTCAGTTCTCAACTGACGTTAAAAGTTTAACTTTTAACGTCAGCTGTATTTACGTCAGTCAGTATTCTGACGTAAAAAATCAATTTTAACTGACGTAAAACGCACTTATTGCACTAGTGCCCTCTCATCTGATGTAGTGGAAGAATGTCCCTTGGACAAATATACACCATATGGCATAGGCAAGAGACCCTTCTTGGTATCCTGCATGTTGAAGCGCCTTAGCACCTTTCAACATATGTACTCTAACTAAAGGCTAGCAATTTCAGTGATCTACCTCTATAGATCCTGAGTCTTAACATGTAGGAAGCTTTGCCCAAGTCCTTCATCGAGAAACAATTCCCCAACCATGTTTTCACATTTTACAGCATAGGGATATCGTTTCCAATAAGCAATATGTCATCCACATACAAAACGGGAAACACAATCTCACTCCCACTAACCTTCTTGTACACACAAGGTTCATCCTCATTCTTGATAAACCCAAGTTATCTTACAACTTTATCAAAATGAGGATTCCATCCTCTGGAAGCTTATTTTAATCCATGAAAAGATCTCTGCAACTTACATATCTTTCCAACATCCTTTGGATCGACAAAACCCTCGGATTATGTAGTTAGGGGTGGAAATAGGCCAGGCCGCTCGTCAGGGGCCTATGGCCTGGCCTATTTAAGGCCTAGCCTGGCTTGGCCTATTTAATAAAAAGGTCAGGTCCAGGCTTTTTCAAAAGCCTTTTTAGATAAATAGGTCAAACTCAGGCTTCTAAAAAAGCCTTTTAAGCCTGATAGGCCGGCCTACTTATAAATAATAAATAAATAAATAATATTAAAAATAAAATCATTTATATATATATATATATATATATAATATGATTTATATAATTTAAAGAGATACAATTTGCTCTTTATTTATAGAATGTTGGTTTGTTCCACATGTATACGTTGAGAGATGTGGGACTTACAATTGAAAAAACCTTGATGTTCAGAATAGTGAAGTTGCTGTAACAGCATGTTGCTAGTCCACAAAAAAGTCCAAACGGCAAATAAAACCATGCTGGGTGTGAATCTAAGGCTCGTGGGTTTAGAGCTTCCTATTCATGTTAATGTAGTTGAATTTGCCATTGAGTCCATTGATGCCATTCAGCAACAGTGTTAGCATTTGCACCATTGGACCATTCTCCGCAGCAGTGTGAGCATGGGTCAACAAAGGTGTCAGCCAATTCAGATAGAAACGGCATGGCAATTTCTAGGAGTTAGTCCCACATTGCTAAAACTATACATGTGAAGTAGACCATCATTCTATAAATAGAGAGCAATTGGGTACCTTTTTATAAAATTAGATAGGCCCTTAAAAAGGCTAACTGGCTAGGCTAGGCTTTTAAAAAGGCCAGGCCAGGCTTAGGCTTTTAATTTTTCAAACAGTCCAAGCCTATTTAATCAAAGCCTGACCTGGCCTGGCCTATTTTCACCCCTATGTGTAGTGTACACATCCTCGAGGAGATTCCCGCTAAGGAATGAAATCTTGAAATCCATCTGTTAGATCTCTAGTCATAGTAAGCAGCAATAGCAAGTAGAATCCAAATGGATTTGAGCATCGCTACTGGGAAGAAAGTTTCATCATGGTCTACACCATGATTTTGCTTGAAACCTTTCACAGCCAGTTGTAACAGCCTGATTTTAATTATGTTGTTCAACCGGTTAAAATATAATTAAATTATATTTTAAATTTGAGAGTTAGAAAGTGTTGTTGATTAAAATAAAATCATATTCATAGTCTACTTTATGGTAGAGGGTTAAGGTAAAATTTTCGGTTGAAAATTCAGACAAAAGTCGGTCTGCGTTTTCACTGCCGATACAAGTTTACTGTACAGAAAACCTAATTTTGACCCGTGAACGAGATAGTTAGTGTTTTTATTCTGTTTCCTTCAACTTTGGTTATTTTGAAAATTTTCGTTCAAAAATAAAATATAATATTTTATTCGGGCAAAAATGTCGGAAGAATTACGATCGGAAATGCAACCGGGTACGAAATGGAGCAGAATAGGAGACATAAAAGGCTTGAGGTGAGATGAGGGAGTGAGGTGACTCACTAGAGGTATGGCCTAAGCTACCTCATAAAAAGTGGTCATGATGGACTTTTTGAAATATATCATATTATATTCTAAAAATTTATTTTTCTCTTTCCTCTTCAACCAAACAATGCACAAGGTCAAAACTTGCTCTCCAAGCTCATTCCTCTCTCCTCAATTTCGTGTCACTCACTCTCTTCTCTATATATACACCTCTCATTTTCACTTCATCATCTTCCTTCTTCAAACTCCATTAAATCTTCATCTTCTTCCTTTCTTCTAAAAGTTCAAGCTCTTAAGGCTTTAGTTTTTATTCATATTTTCTACTTAAGTTCTTCATTAAAGTTCTTCCTTATACTAAGGGTAATGCTCTTATATGAATCTTTTTGCAAGTTTCATCTTTTATTTCTTAGTTTACTTTATGTGTTCTTTATATGCTTTAAACTTCTAAAATCTCTCTAAAATGGTTGAAAATTCCTTTTGAGTTGAAACCACTTTCTATAGTCTTGTATTAACTTATATTTTCACATACTAAGAGGTTGTGTAAAACAAAAATCTCTACCTATCTCTTCCAATGAAGGTAGAATGCTTGCATTTGTGACCTAGGAAGTTTTTGTTTCAACTTTTGGAATATGATCATGTGTTTGAGTTTCTAACTATCCATTGATCTTAAATCTATAAATCTTGGAAGTTTTGATAGCTTGTTCCTATGATGACTAAAAATATGAATAGGTAAGCCTAGGATACTATGTTTCAACTTTCCAAGTATGATCATGGATTTAGAACTCTTAATACCTTGTGATTCTAAACCTAAGAGTTATTGTTAAACAAAGAATATTTTCCTCATCATCCTATGATGGCCGAAACTTAGTGTTTAGGTGATAGGATGTTTGAGTTTTTATTTTTCCAAAATGATCATGGGCTTAAGCTCCATAAGATATTTGGATGCTAAGTCTAAGAGATTGGAAAGTTTAAGGATTTCTAACTTGTTTATTCTATGTTATTAAAACTGGGATGTATTACTTTCATTTTTCCAAGATGATCATGGACTTGAGCTCCATAAGATATTTGGATGCTAAGTCTAAGAGATTGGAATGTTTAAGTTTCCATTGTTTTCCAAGATGATCATGGACTTGAGCTCCATAAGATATTTGGATGCTAAGTCTAAGAGATTGGAATGTTTAAGTTTCCATTGTTTTCCAAAATGATCATGTACTTGAGCTCCATAAGATATTTGGATGCTAAGTCTAAGAGATTAGAAAATTTAAGGATTTCTAACTTGTTTATTCTATGTTATTAAAGCTAGGATATATTACTTTCATTTTTCCAAGATGATCATGGACTTGAGCTCCATAAGATATTTGGATGCTAAGTCTAAGAGATTGGAATGTTTAAGTTTCCATTGTTTTCCAAAATGATCATGGACTTGAGCTCCATAAGATATTTGGATGCTAAGTCTAAGAGATTGGAAAGTTTAAATATTTCTAACCTATAAATCATATGAAGGCCGAACCTAGAAGTTTATGGACCTAGGATACTTTGTTCTTATTTTTCCAAAATGATCATGGTTTTGAGCTCCTTAATACATATGGATGCTAAACCTAAGAGATTGGAAAGTTTAGTGAATGCTAGCCTATTTTACTAGCCTTGGCCGAATACCCTAAGTTTATAACTTAGTGGGATTTTAATTCAACTTTGTTAAGTGATCATTGTTTATGAACTCCTAACACTTAAGGATCATAAATCCATGAGTTGTATAATTTTCCGGAATCTCTAACCCTAAGAACTAGTCTTGGCAGAACCTATACCTTGTGGTTTAGTGTTCTTGTTTGATTTTAACTTGTGATTTTGTGTTCATAACCTTAGACTTCCATCGCGGAGGAAACGAGGACGTCTGTGGTATACCTCTTCGAGCATCTAATATCCTTACCTTCACAGAAGGTGGAGTTAGTACTTTGTGGTGTGACAACGAGGAGCTTCGAGTTCGGGAGTCTGGTGATAACCCAGGTGGGTGAAAGAATCAACATATCGTCGGAATCGATAAGTAGTATATTATATAATAATTGTGTAGGGCGACCTAAACCCTACTAGTAGTCGAGTAATCGACAAGATCAAAATCACATTGGAAACCTTTTCTGAAAAACCAATGGTGATTCGGGGATTGTATGTTTATCGATATTAGGTTGATTTTATATTGTTGATGGTTGATTTGATTTTATTACCTTTATTGAATTGATTTTGTGCTATGTTGGTGATATGGGAATATTTTGATTGATATTGTGTTATGCATGATCTGCCTGGTTTGTATTATATGCTTAGTGGTTTTTAAGTAAAGATATATATGTTATCTAAGAGATGATTATTTTGGGCGTGAGGATAATAATGATTTAGAAGTGCCTAACCTAGATGATGTATGTTAAAGAGGTGTTATGGTATAGAATATGTGTCAAGTTATAATGAAAGGTTAAGGCACTAGGATATTGTTAAAACGGGTTGGTGTGATTCAAGTATATGTGTTGTTGTCCACAACCGTGAATTGGTAATATAATACACAAGGACAAAAGTGTATTGGTAATATAATACACAAAGACAAAAGTGTATTGGTAATATAATACGCAAGGACATCTGTGTATTGGTAATATAATATAATACACCGTGTATTGGTAATATAATACTCGTAAAACACTTCTGTGTATTAGTAATATAATACACCGTGTATTAGTAATATAATACACGTAAAATCAAGAGTTCTCGCGAGACCACTTCCACCTTAGGAAATAGGGGTGCAACTATGGTGTCTTTGAGTAGCATGAGATTGGGGGTAGAGGATGATATATTAACTTGAGGGTGATCTGTTAGTTATGTGCGTTGTTTGTCTGTGACAATTACTGTATGATTTACTGTGACTTTTTTCTGCTTTTTGATGATAGAACTGTTTCTTGTTCCCTATGTTTCTGTATTTTTGTGCGTTACTTTGGTTTACGTTAGAAGACCCAATGGAGGGTTATGTTGCTGAGAAGCTGGACGAAACTTGGTATGAAACGGAGATTGCTAAGGAGTTGGATGGAACTCCTTACGAACCCGACGCTGGGGGTCGAGCTGTGATCTATGGCGATTAGAGTATAGACATTATGGCCAGTGTGTCTAAGGAGCATTTTTATATTTCCGCTAAGTATGTCGGTTATTAAGTTTATGCCTGTGAGGGATCCTACTGAGAGGATACCCTCAACAGTGTTTTGGTATTGTAATGAACAACTAAGTGTGTATTTACATATGTTAAAGTTATTGTGTTTTAAATTTGCAGAAGTTATATGATGATTAAATAAGTTTTTAATTTTTACGTATTTTCACGATAAGCGCGCGATTAAGAATTGATTTAAGAAGGTAATTAATCTAATAAAACAACGGGGCACAACGGGCTGTCTCACCAGTCGTGCTTTAAAAGTATTAACCATACCATCCATGTCAGTCTTCTTCTTGAAGACCAACTTTCACCCTATTGGTTTTACCCCTTCGGGTGGCTCAACCAAGGTCCATACCTGGTTCGTGTACATGGATTCCATCTCGGATCCCATGACCTCAAGCCACTTCTCAGATTCTGGGCCAATTGCGGCCTCTTGGTAGGTTACAGGCCCATCTTGATCCATGAGCAACAAGTCACCTTCCTAAGTCAGGATAAGTCCATATCTCTTAGGTTAATGACGTGGCATGTTAGACCAATACAAGCCTTGTGTTACTTGAACCGACGATTCAACCACAACATCTTGTGGAACCAATTCTTGTTCCATTGCAGGCGGTTCAGTATTTTGTGGTACTTGGATTTCTTCAAGTTCTACATTTCTCTCACTATTTCCTTTGGAGATGTATTCCTTCTCAAGGAAAACTCCAGTCCTAGCGACAAACACTTTGTCCTCGAAGGGGTTGTAGAAATAATATCATTTGGTTTCCTTAGGATATCCCACAAATATACACTTATCTGATTTGGGCCCAAGTTTATCTGTCATAAGATGTTTCACCCTGACATACCCAAATCCTTATAAATGACAAATTAGGCCTTCGGCCCATCCATATCTCATATGGAGTCTTTTCAATCGCCTTAAATGGAATACGGTTAAAAGTGAATCCAGCTGTAAGTTGAGCAAAGCTCCAGAAAGAGTCAAAAAGGTCTGAATGACTTATCATGGATTGTACCATGTCTAACAAGGTGCGATTTCTCATTTCGGACATACCATTCCATTGTGGCATTCCAAGAGGGGTGAGTTGGAACATTAACCCACTCTTTCTTAGACAGTCATCAAACTCTTGGCTTAAGTATTCATCACCACGATCTGATCGTATGACCTTAATACTTTTGCCAAGTTGGTTCTCTACTTCATTTTTGAACTCTTTGAAATTTTCAGAAGTTTCTGAATTGTGTCATACACAAATCCATGTCTACTGAAGTTATCGGTAAATGCGATGAAGTAAGGAAAACCACCTCTAGCAGACTTGTTTAGGCCCCCACATATATCACTATGTATCAAGCCCAAAAGATCATTGGCCCTTTCATCTTACCCGGTGAATGGGGCCTTAGTCATCTTCCCCAACAAGCAAGATTCGCATACATCAAACGATTCATAATCGAATGAGTCCAAGAGTTCATCCTCATAAAGCTTGGAAATGTGTTTCTCATATGTATGGTCTAAACAACAATGTCAAAGACATGTAGGGTTCAAATCACTTGGTTTGACCCTTTTCGCATTTATATTATAGATGGGCCTATCAAGATTAAGGACACCAAGTCCATCATCCAAAAACATGCTAGCATAAAAAATATCATATGACTGATGTTTCTACCAATAGCTGGAACATAATAACACTTATTTAGTTCCAAAACAAGTCTCGAAGGCAAAGTCAAAACTTCTATAGTTAATGCAGCAACTTTTGCTCCATTTCCTATTCACAGGTTAACTTTGCTTTTAGTCAATGCCCTACTCCCTTTGATCCTTCACATTAATGTGAGATCCATATGCGATATCAAATACCCGTGATTTTGAAGCAAGTTGACTTCTACAACATAATGCTCGAAGAGGAAGTCATACTTCCTTTCCTTTCATATACTCTTTCTGATATCTCTAGCAGTTTTCAAATGTTCGGTCAAACCGTAATGAATTCAACTGCCTTCCTTTGCAACCATGCCTATTAGCTTCAAAATAGAAGTATTGGGCTTGAACTTCTTCTTGCCCTTGTTCTTCTCCTTGTTTATGAGGCTTAAGACCTTCCCTTTCAAGACTATCAGAATAGTCTACCCTTATCTACTTTAGAGACTTTGCTCGGTAGCTCTCAACTTCCTTTGTAATCTCTAGTAGAGGCCTGTCAGAATCGTTCATAACGAATTGACTATAACTATCCAGCAACAATTCCAAGATCATATCACTGGCCAACATTTTGCCAAAAGGAAATCTCAATAATATGAAGCACATCAAAACTCTCGGGATTTTCGTTCTATCAGTTCGCAACTGAAAATGGGTCGGGATGACTTGTAGTTCTTATGCATTGAATTCTCTCAAGAGAGCATCATGAGGTGCATGATCACATCACACACCTTCATGGTTGCAAGCATGAGGAATCCTACATCCAGGACATCGACTTAATGCTTCTCGTAAGCTTCCTTTTCGATCCTAGTAGGAACTGGTTGCTCAGGAATTATTTGTTCGAGAACAACAACTCTTTCTCGTACTTGAGGACAATCCTCATATTTTGTACCAATCCAGAAAAATTAATTCCAGATACCTTGTCCTTCTTAAGGATAAATCGCAGTAATAAATTACAGTGTTTTATTTCATGGTAATTCTAATTACAAAGACATGCAGAATATAAGTATCATGATAAAACATATTTAATAGGGTCTTTTATTAAATACGCTCGCATTATTTTACTCAAATCAATGACCCTCATCATTGACTCGGAAAATCCCTTTGGAAGATTTTCTAGTGAGACCAAGATTCATATTTCACCTCGTTTTGAGTCAACTTTGGCTGATCTCCTAAAACTTAGCTATTTAGGTAGGAAACTCATTTCCAATTACATCTCATGTAACTCTTGGATCAGTTGGGTGAATAACTTTTATTTTAATTCATCTCATAAATTAAAGCCCAACTTCATACCTCTAAATCTTTCAATCCTATTGAATATAACTTAGTTAAATTAAATCCAATGTATAATATTTGGATATTATAATTATCCCATCGTATCTTATTAGTATTGAAGAATGTAGTATACTTTGACTGACACACACTCATTTGTCTGAGAGAGAGACAAATATTAAAAGAAATGTTTATTTTCAAACGGTGGTATTAGCTGATAGCTGTACAGCTATAATGGAGATAAGCATTTAATGCAAATAAAAATCGGTTGGCAGAATGATATGATATGAGAGAGAAAGTCGCTAAGGATGGAAAAATATTAGTTGTAAAGCATTAGTAATTAATAATGTTAAATGAAAAACGAAAAAGTAATTATTACAATTAATTGTACATATTAACATCAGTTTTGGAGGGAAAAGTGATTCAGTCTCTGCTACTTTATTTATATATATATATATATATATATATATATATATATAAATAAATAAAGATAGTTCACCAATGAAATTCATAATTTAAAATTAATTCATTGAATTAATTGATTGAATTATTTAATAAGACATTTAATAAAAAAAATATTCCATTGCACTGATAATTTAGGAAGAGTTATAAAAAAGATCATGTTAACGAGTGTCTTTAAGACATTTTTTAAGGAATCAATAAAAACAGTTTTATTAGAAAACTAGCATTCTCCTATAAAAAAAAATCAAGGAGAATGCTAACCAGTGCCACAAGAGCATTGGCTGGTTAAGAAACCAAAAGAAGACACTTATTATTGGAAAGTGTTACATTATACATTTGAAGATGTGTTCTATTTAGTTTTTCAAAAAACACTTGCTTTTATTAGAATCCTTAATCAATGTTCTTAGGATACTGGTTAGTTCAAATCCAAAATTTAATACAAAATTTAATGTAAAATCAATGGTATAAAACCAGTTAATTGTTAATCGGTAGAATCTGTTAACAACATTTATTAATTGTTTAGTTAATTACCCGAGAAGCGGCTACATGCTTTGTTCCAACTAGGGGTGGAAGTAGGCCAGGCCGCCCGACAGAGGCCTATGGCCTGGCCTGTTTATAGCCTGGCCTGACCTGGTCTATTTAATAAAAAGGCCGGATAAAGGTTTTTTCAAAAGCCTTTTTAGATAAATAGGTCAGGCTTGAGCTTCAGAAAAAGCCTACGAAGCCTGATAGGCCAGCCTGATTAATATTACTTTTAAATAAATATTAAATATATATAATATAATATATAATAGATAATAATAATCAAATTAGACAAAACATAAAGTAGAAAGCCTATATTAAGGCTTGTGGCCTTATTAAGGCCTTCACAAGAAATAGGCCTATTTAGCATCAGGCTTGTGGCCTTATTAAGGCCTTCACAAGAAATCGGTCTTTAAAAAGGCTTTCAGGTCAGGCCAGGCTTTTAAAAAGGCCAGGCCAAACCTTAAAAAAAGTCTATATCAGATAATAGGCCAGACTTAGGCTTGATATTTTTGAAACAGGTCAGGCCTATTTAGCTAAAGCCTGACCTGACTTACTTCCACCCTTAGTTCCAACGTTTCACATCAATTGAAACTCATGCTTTGCACCCGTTCCAATGGCTCATGTTTATAGAGATGGGATACATTGACATCAGCTATAAGTCTAATGACTGATACCAAATCTGAATCATTAATTTTAATTAATCTAATGGATTAGAAAATTTTACGTCAAAATCAAAAAAAAAAAAATAGAAAACAAACACATAACCCTTATCCTTTAGTTCCTGATATTTCGTTGTTGACCCTTATCCTATAGTTTTTTCCTCCTGACAATCTGGAACAAAAGATATGTATTTTGACCTCATGACTTGTGAATTCATAGCTCCAACAGTGTTTCCATTCCTCAGCTGATCAACAACGTGATGGAGATAATATACCCCTACCCACGATTCTTCGGTGGTTGCTTTACCTTCGCCACCGTCAACAACTCATCATGAGGGTTTTTTGTCACAGCAAGAGAATATCAATAATCATCAATCTGGGGCAAGAGTACCAAAGACTGAAGAGAATGAAGAGAACCGATACAAACAGAACAAATATATCTCACAGGAGCAGCTATATATATCTCACAGGAGCATCTATGATTCTGTCGAGATCCGACTTGTCGGAATCTCGTCGTAGAACGTCTAATCAAGAGTGAACACCGAGGTTGTTTTAGATTATGGCTTGACAGAATATTGTATTCCGGTCCTACGTATCCCAATAGGAATCAAAGCCAGACGTAGTTCTAGCTTCAACTATTGACCATACGGTGATCTCAATCCCTTAATCTTATATCTGATGAATACAAGCGAGCAAGGACTCTTCAATAGCCTCTTGGTCAAGATGGTTCCTCTAATACGCTTAAGGGGATTCACCTAGCTCGGTTAAAAAGTGACTCTCTCTTTTGGGTTCTCCTCCTTTTATAATAGAATCCCCATATCTTTAAGAGATCTGGATTTATCTCCTTATATCTCTTAAATCTTCTTTGAGATATGATTTTCTTAATTAGAGAGATTTTATCTCTTCTAACCTGATAAGATTATTTGAGATAATATCAGGATTATTAAAGATAATATCAATATCTTATCCTTCTCACCTTTATTGGATCGGGTATCCAAGCTCGGTGGCCGGGTTTTACTCCTCGGCCAGTACACAAGCCCCCCAAGCTTTGAGCTAGTAGAAGCGTAAAAGTTTTCATGACAGCAGCCGAGCTTGGCCTTTAAAAACTTTATTTGGAGAATCTAAGGTTTATGATATAGGTTCTCTTCCCCTTTTTACCATAGTCTTAATGACCGATCTTGTACTTCGGCCAATCGTTCAACCTCGGTGACTGAGCTTAGAAACTTGGTCTCTTTAGCCTTTCAAGTTGGCGAGGTAAGTGGTCGAGCTCCACACTTCGGCCACAATCCCACCTAGCCAGTGTGTGAAAACTCCATTGACCTCTACAATTATGAACTCACTTCCTCTCGGGTCAAATGGTGTTTTCACGAGGAAGTGTGCCAGACAAGTGGAAGGGACTAACTTACCAGTGTCCACACATGCATGCAAGCCAACATATTTGTCCAATGCAGAAAATTCAGATTCCTTAGCAAGCATGGTGGAGTCCACTACCACTTCATCTTCGTTTTGAACTATCCCCAAAACCAGATTTTGCCCAAATTGTGCTTCATCTGACTCTTGTACTAACTGTTTGCAAATCTCCTCAACTTGCGTTTTGAAGTTTTGCTTCATAGTTTCGATACTGTCACAATTGGCTCTTGCCTTGGCCTCAGAGATGGATAGTTCTTGGGAATATTGTTCTAGAGCAACCTTCAGAGGTGGCTGCTCATTCCATTCCCACTCCTCAATTTTCCAAGGACTTGTGAAAGGTACTTCCTCTTCGTGTAACTCATCCACCATCACCACTTCATCTTCAATTTGATACATTCCCACAACCAGATTCTGCTCAACTTCTGCTTCATGTGGCTCTATGGGAATCACAATACACGGTGGTGGAGGTGCTAAATATGACCAAAAGGTTTCCCAATCCTCCTTGGAGTATATATATATACAAGCTCACCAGTCATAGGATCGACTCGTGATGGAATATTATGAGATAAAGAAAATTCCATAAAGAATTTTCCCAAATCGAAATCGTCTTCCCAACACAAGTTATCCTCCAAAATATGACTAGAAGCTTCCCCATCAGGTGGATAATAATAATTTTTCATGAATTTCGTCCACTTTGCAAAAACAGAACTCAAATATATACAGAAAAAAAGAGATCAAATATATACAGAAAAATGAAAATAAGTAAGAATGTCTAAATTAGTTGCCTCCTTTGTTACTAATGATATTGGCAAAACCAATCCCTGGCAACGGCGCCAAAAACTTGTTGATGGATCTGGGCAAGTATAACCAGTCGTGCAAGTAATACGGTGGTGAGACCGATATCGTTCCCACAGGATTGGATGTCAATTACCAATTCACAAGTTCAACAACTATCTAGACTATGATGATAATTAAAAATAAATAAAAGAAAACAATCAAAATCTTTTTGTATTTTTGTCGAGTACTTGGAATGTGAAAAGGACATGTTGGGATCAGATTTCACTAAACATCTGCCTCATGTACTACCAGGACTAGATACCTCCCATTCATACTTCAAATATTAAAATCAATCCACTGGATTACTCAAGCCCTGATTCCTCAAATGACAGGAGCCTAAATCCACTAATAGACCCTAATTCCTTAGGTGGCCAAGATTAATGAATTTGCATTAAGATTAGGGATTACGTGATTACTAGTAAACCAAACTCCATTCCTAGACGCAAGGGTTACTAGGTGATTAATTACAGTTCTGGTTCTAATACGAATTTTCCAATTGCATATCAAAACACTAATCAAGTCATGGGGGTGCTAGCCACAACAAGCATTAAGCACAGAAAATCAATCACTAACAGAGAAACATAAACACAGATTAATCATTCAAGACAAATACATGAAGTTTAGTTTAGTTACATCTAATCCCAACAAACAGGGATTAGCTACTCATAATTATAGAGAAAGCCAAACCAGAAAAGCAGTAGAGAAAAGGGAAAAGGAGAACTCCATTGAAGCTTCCCACTATCGTCACAGCAACCCCCTAACTTAACTCCCTTTTAGGGTTGGAAACCCTCCTTGCAACCATCTGGGTCGCACCCTCCTTTAGCAGCTCCAAGTCTCTTTTTTAGGTCCCAAAAGTCTGTGTCAGAGACCCCAGAATCCCTAGCCTCTGAATCCTCAATCCAGACCCAGATCTCCATTTTTCTGTCTTCTGCGCTCATATTTATAGAGAGGCCACGCGTCACCGCCGTGACATGTTCTGGAGTGGGCGCGCTTTCAAATTTGGAGCATCACGACCGTGAGCCTCATCACGGCTAGGCCGTGATCGGTTCTGCTTGGCCTGTCACGGCCGTGATGGTTATCACGGCTAGGCCGTGACAGCTTCTGACTTTTGCCTTCAATCTTCTCAGTTTTCTTGATCACGGCCAGGCCGTGATGGGCTCTGCTTGACTCATTTTCTTCACTTTTCAAGCATTATTTCATCCAAGCTCCATCAAGGATAATTCTGAGCATTTTCCCTTAAATTCCTGCAAAACAACACCAAGAAACCGCTTCACCCGTTCCAAGGGAAAAACTAACTAAAATCAAATAAATAATGCCTAATCTATATGAAAAATGCATGCAAAAGTGTACAGGAAACATGATGTAAAATCACACTATCATTGCCTTTTTAGGTTCAGCCGTTCGACCTTGGTTTGGTCGATCTTAGCTCGGATTATCTCTTTAGATTTTTAACTACCTTTAGATGTTGTATACCTTTTTAGGCTCAGCATTTCGACCTCAACTCGATCGATTTTAGCTCGGACAACCTTTTTAGGTCTTTAGTTGTGCCTCTTTTGGTTCGCCATTTCGACCTTAACTCGGTCGATTTTAGCTCGGTCAACCTTTTTAGGTCTTTAGTTGTTGCCTCTTTAGGTTCGACATTTAGACTTCCACTCGGTCGATTTTAGCTCGGTCAACCTTTTTAGGTTCTTAGTTTTTGCCTCTTTAGGTCCGGTATTTCAACTTCAACTCGATCGATTTTAACTCGGTCAACCTTTTTAGGCTTTTAGTTTTTCCTAAATAATTTTTTGACCATATAACAGAATTCTTGCCTAATAACGCAACTGAAAATGAATCTATTTATTTATTTTTTCGGGTGTGCCTCATTAAAACCTTCCTGGCCAAAACCTCGTGGGAAAAAGATCGGGATAGGAAAAAGAGTACATAACTTTAACTAAAATAAAACTTAAGGTGGGAAGTGTTCCATGTTCTTGGAACAGCCTTTCCTGACAACTCTTCTAGCCTATAAGCACCATTTCCTAGATTTTCAACTATTCTGAATGGGCCAGACCAGTTTGCTACGAGCTTACCCTCTTTGGAGTCTTTTCTCGCATCGTTTTGCAATCTCAGCACTAAGTCACCTTGCACAAATTCCCTTGGATGCAAACTCGAGTTGTACTTCCGAGTTACTTTTTGCTTGCATAGTTCTTATCTGATTTTTGCCTTATCTCGGACTTCCTCGACCATGTCAAGCTCAACTCGGATTTCTTTTTCGTTCTTACTTTGGTCATGATGCTGCCTTCGGAAAGAGAGTTCGCCAAGCTCAACTGGAATCATTGCATCGGTTCCATAGGTTTGCTTGAATGGCGTTTCACCAGTTGAAGACTGCGGTGAGCAATGCTAAGCCCATAGGATGCTTGGTAATTCTTCAACCTATGCCCCTTTTGATTGGCCTAACCTTATTTTGAGCTCGTTCAAAATGACTTTGTTGGCTGCTTCTGCTTGTCCGTTTGTTTGTGGATGCTCAACCGAGGTTACTTTATGTTTGATTCCGAGGTTGGAGTAAAACTCTCTAAGCTCTTTATCGGTAAATTGCTTTCCATTATCTGTGACAATTGCATAAGGGAGGCCATGCCTGCATATGATGCTTTTCCATACAAAACTCTGAACCTTTTTAGCTGTTATGGTAGCTAATGGTTCTGCTTCAATCCACTTAGTGAAGTAATCTACTCCTACCAGCAAGAACTTGACTTGACCTTTAGCAACTGGGAAAAGGACCGACTATATCCACCCCCCACATAGTAAACGGCGAGAACATGGAATGGAGCTCTTCTCCTGGAGCTCGTGCTACATTGGCGAACTTCTGACAAGGCTCACACCTATTAGTCCAGGTAGCACAATCCAATCTCATGGTCGGCCAATAAAACCCCGCTCGCAGGACCCGAGCTGCTAGAGATCGGCCACCTGAATGCATTCCACAGATTCCTTGGTGCATCTCGTCCATTACGTACTCGGACTGCTCCTTTGCTATGCACTTTAGTAATGGCATGGAGAATCCTTTTCTGTACAGCTCTCCATCTCGGATGGTGTAATGGCAAGATTTTAAACAAATTCTCCTCACCTCCTTAGGGTCATTGGGCAATTTGTTAGAGGCTAAATAGTCCCAAATTGGTGTCATCCAGTCACGATAATAGTGCTCGGTCAATATCACTTCATTATTTTTTATGCTTGGTTCGAGGAAATTATCCTGAATGAAAGTTCTTAGCTGGCTAGCTTTCTTGGTGCTAGCCAACTTAAACAACAGATCTACCCTGGAATTTTCCTCCCGAGGTATATGCTCAATAGTAAAATTATCAAATTCAGAAATTAGACTATTAACTTTGTAGAGATACCTGGTTAGTTGGGGATCCTTTGTTTGATAATCACCCGAGACTTGTCCTGTTACAAGTTGTGAGTCACTTCGACATTTTAATTCTTTGACTCCAACCTCTTTAGCTAGCATCAGTCCTGCATAAGGGCTTCATATTCTGCTTGGTTGTTTGAAGCAGTAAACCCAAACTTTAAAGATTGTTCCAGGATTAGAACATCGGGACCTTCAAGAATTATTCCAGCTCCGCTTCCCTTTAAGTTAGATGAACCATCAACATATAGAAGCCAGATGAAGACTCCTGACCTCGGCTTAGAAGAGAGCTCGGCAATGAAGTCGGAGAGGCATTGTGCTTTCATCGGTCCCCTTGGCTCAAATTGCAAACCGAACTTTGACAATTCTACTGACCAAGCTATCATTCGTCCGGCTAGATCGGGTTTCCTGAGCACCTGCTTTATTGGATGGTCTGTTTTGACTATAACTTGGAGTGACTGGAAGTAAGGTCGTAACCTCCGAGCTGCCATGATTAAGGCGAGGACTAGTTTTTCAATTACTTGATACCGTGTTTTTGCATCTTTCATAATTTTACTAACGTAATACACCGACATCTGTTGTTTTTCTTCTTCCTAGATGATTACTACACTGATTGAATAATCATTGACAGACAGATACAAGTAAAAATCTTTGCCGAGTCATGGCCGAGTGAGGATCAGGGGAGAGGCTAGAAAAAGTTTCAGATCTTCAAAGGTTTCTCACACTCCTCAGTCCAGGTGAACTATTTTGGTCTTTTCAAAAGCTGGAAGAAGGGTCTTGATTTTTCTTCGGATTTTGGGAGAAAGCGGGATAGAGAAGCTAATCGGCCAGCTAACCTCTGAATTTCTTTCACATTCTGAGGGCTCCGCATTTCAATGACATCTTTGCACTTATCAGGATTAGCTTCAATTCCTCTATGCGTTAGCATATATCCTAAGAACTTTCCTCCTTGTACACCAAAGGAACATTTTTCTGAATTTACCCTCATGTTGTACTTTCTGAGTTGGCTAAAAATTTCTTCGAGGTCAGCTGAGTGTTTTTTTGGGTCATCGGACTTTACCACCATATCGTCAACATATACTTCTAGGTTCTTTCCGATCTGGTTGACAAAGACTTTGTCCATAAGTCTTCGATATGTTGCATCAGCATTTTTTAAACCGAAAGGCATTACTCGGTAGCAGTAGTTTGCCATCGGTCATAAATGTCTTTTTTCCTAATCGGGTGGATACATCCTTATCTGGTTATAACCTAAATATGCGTCCAAGAAGGACAAAACTATGTACCCTGAAGCTCCGTCTACCAATCTGTCAATGTTGGGAAGAGGATAAGAATCCTTTGGACACGCTTTGTTGAGATCGGTGTAGTCGGTGCACATTCTCCACTTACCATTGGCCTTTCTAACTAACACCACATTAGCTAGCCAAGTAGTGTATTTCACCTCTCTGATGAAATTTGCTTTGACCAGTTTGGCAGTCTCCTCGGCTACTGCTTGGCACCTTTCTTCCCCAGTTATGGCACAGAAAATTGGGGTCTATGCCAGGCACATCCGATGTCTTCCAAGCAAACAAATCAGCATTCTTTTTTAAAACCGCTTGAATATGTTGTTTGAGCGAGGGGTCGTACTGACTGTTGACCTTGGTGGACTGTTCAGCTTGGGCTCCCAGTTGGAACTTCTCTAAAGACTCTGTTGGTTTGGCTCTGGACTCGTATATCTCCATCCTTGGGTCTAATTCAAACATGCTGACCGAGCTCGCTGAGGTAACCGAACTGACCGAGCTCGCCACTTCCGCTTTATCATCTTCGGCATTCTTTACGATGTTCTGGTTTCGGGTAACCTTCAGACTATCCACATAGCATTGCCTGGCCATCCTTTGGTCAGCTCGGACAGCAACTATATCTCTAGACTCGACTGGGAACTTCATTGTGAGGTGTGGGGTAGAGACAATCGCTCTGAGTTCATTCAACGTCGGTCTTATAATAAGGATATTGTACGACATGCTGGCATCCACAATAACATATCTGACTGATACGGTCAGGGATAGTTTTCCTTCTCTAAACGTTGTTAAGAGGTCTATATAACCTCGGGTTTTTACTTGCTCTCCGGCGAACCTTACTAGCTTGTCTTCCTGCTCTTTTATCAGCTTTTCTGGAATTCCAAGTTTCTTGAAGGTCGCCAGGTATAAAATATCAGTCGAGCTTCCCTGATTAACAAGTGTTCGTTTGACCGAGAAGTTGGCTAATTCGACCGTTATCACCATTGGGTCGTCTTGATTTGGATCTAGCCCTTGGAAATCATCATCTGAGAAAGTTATTGGAGGTCTCGTCCTTGTAGGTTTTCCAGACATCGTGTTCAGATCGGATGGCTTTTACATGACGCCACCAAGCTGAACTCGTTGTTCCTCCACCTGCAAATCCTCCTGAGATTGTATTGATGACCCTCTGACTTCTTCTTCCGTTTCTTCATTAGGAGCCCTCTAATTGTTCACCCGATCTCCGTTCTTATTATTCCCTTGCTGCTTTGCATCTCGGTTACGATTGTCTTAACCGCATTTCCCTCGTCGTCGACCAGCTCGTCCGCCTCCATTATCATCTCTACAAACGAACCGGTCAAGACGACCTGCCTGTATCAAGTCCTCAATTTTTTCCTGGGCTGTTTTACAGTCTTCAGTGGAGTGACCATAGTTTTGATGTCATTTGCACTCTTTACTTCTGTCTGCATTGGCGGGAGTTTTAGACGGCCGAGGTAAGGTGAGTAACTCGGTGTTGCACACCTCCTAGAGAATGGTTGTCCGAGATCGGTTTAGCCGTGTATAGGACTGGTACCTGGGTTGCCTCTTCGAGAACCCCCTTTCATTGGTCTTTTGGGTCCTTTGTGGATTAGTCCCCCCATCTCTTTCTTTGCTCAGAACCGAGCTCTTGTCTTCAACATCTCTTTCTCTCCTTTTTGATTCTACCATCTCTTCCGAGTTCATGAAACCAGTGGCTTTTTCCTGCAACTCTTCAAAATCTCTCGGCAGTTTCCGAGATAAACACTCAAAGAATGGCCCCGGTTTCAAACCGCCCATGACGGTATGGAGGCAGAGTTCCGAGCTCATATTGGGAATTAAAATTCGTTTGGCACTAAAACGAGCCATATAATCTCTAAGTGACTCATTCTTTTCTTGTTTAAAATTCACCAGCGAGCCCGAGTGCCTTTTATGCTTTCGGCTTGTTGCGAATTGTGCAGTGAACTTAGTTACAAGCACATCAAAGGAATAAATTGATCTAGGTGAAAGATTTGTAAACCAGGTTAGGGCAGGGCCTTGCAAAGTAGTTGGAAAAATTTTGCACATGACGACTTCCGAATCGGCCACCACGGAAGAAATAAAGGATTCTACGTGCACGGTTGGGTCAGTGGTGCCATTGAATTTATCAATGTTAAGAGGCTTAAAATGTCTAGGCATGATTACCTCATCGATGTCGTCCGTGAACGGCAACCTCGGTCGTCGGTCTGTTACCCTTTCTTTTTGGACAGTCCTTTCTGCACGAGATTTAACTCTTGAACCCTCTGGGCGAGGTTTGGTCTTGGATGGTCGACTTGTATCATGATGAGAAGGTATGTACGAGGGATCCTTTTGGCTACCCTCGGGGTGAGGATTGCTCTTCCTCGGAAGGCATCACTGATCTTTCTCTTTTCCGAGCTCTTAATAGCCTTTGATTCTGAGCACGTATTTCCTCATTCTCCTCACGCAGCTGCCTTAACTGTACCATAACCTCTCCCAGCTGAGGGTTATCTTCATTGATGGGCGGGGGCGGGGGATTGTCACGGTTCTGGCTCGTGTTTGAAGCCTCATGATTTACGTGGTTCGTGTTGTTCGCCCCTCCCTTCCGTCCATTCCGTGCAATCACCATCAAGCTTTCTTATGGAACCCGGGAAAGTTTTTCCTCGGCCCTACGGTTGGCACAAAATGTTCCTGCCGAGATCCGACTTGCCGGAATCTCGTCATAAAACGTCTAACCAAGAGTGAACACTGGGGTTGTTTTAGATTATGGCTTGACAAAATATTGTATTCCGGTCCTACGTATCCCAATGGAAATCAAAGCCAGACTTAGTTCTAGGTTCAACCATTGGCCGTACGATGATCTCAATCCCTTAACCTAGTATCTGATGAATACCAGCGAGCAAGGACTCTTCAGTAGTCTCTTAGCCAAGCTGGTTCGTCTAATACGCTTAAGGGAGATTCATCTAGCTCATTTAAAAAGTGACTCTCTCTTTTGGGTTCTCTTCCTTTTATAATAGGAACCTCATATCTTTAAGAGATCTGATTTATCTCCTTTTATCTCTTAAATCTTCTTTGAGATATGATTTCCTTACTTTGAGGGATTTTATCTCTTCTAACCGGATAAAGTTATTTGAGATAATATCAGGATTATTAAATATAATATTAATATCTTATCCTTCCCGTCTTTATTGAATCGGGTATCTAAGTTCGGTGGCCGAATTTTACTCCTCGATCAGTACAACCTAAAAACAACTAAACATAGAATAGAAGGTTTAGCAGGGAGGAAAAACTAGTGGATAAGTGTGACGTGTTGTTTTATATTTTTTTATTTTTTAATTAAACTTTTCTAATTCGTTAGATTAATTAAGATTAATGGTTCAGATTTGGTGTGATGTCAACGGATCCTACCTTTTATATATATTATAATATAATAATAATATAATATGTAATATAATACTACTATATAATAGAATATGATATATAATTGTTTATTTTAATCTTAAAATTCACTAAAGTCAAGGCGTCATTAGTGTGGGGCAGTACCTTCCCAAAGAGCACGCCTATATATGTCTTCTTGCTTCTAGGCTCTGGCTCTGGCTCTTCGTTTTTTTCAATTGGGAACTGAGACTATTTAATGTATCGAAATTATTGTACGGAGAAGCGTCATTTAGCAAATTAGCAAATATTGATTGCTATTTAAATGATACAGTATGAAAAAGCATATTTCTTCGTCCCTCTCATGTCTTTTATTTTAGGGATAGGTTATTTACTCCTTTCTTTTGGATACTCAACTTCTTTCCTTTTAAACCTTTTAAGCGGTGTGTTTGGTTTATATAATATGTTTACTATGTTTTTTCTTTAGGTTCTCTATTGAAGATAAATTTGCTACAGGTGACTCATCGCAACCTGCTCCTCTTCTTTGGATGGGTTCATACATTGTTTAATTGTTTGTTACTTATTTATTTGTTTTTTGAATTTGGCATGAGTCCTGATCCTTAAATTTGGTTCTCTATGGTGGTTTTGAAATTTTGGTTCTCTATGTAATTTATGTTATTAGTTTACATTTGATTGTCTCCTGTTTTGAATTTTATTTTATTTGCACTAGTGCAGAAAAGAGATTCTATATCGGTTATTTTTGGCTTTTCACATCGGTTTTCAAATTGATGTTAAAACGACCGATGTTGTTTATTGATACTTTTCACATCAGTTTTCTAAATAATCGATGTGGAAAGTTCATTTTTCACATGGGTTATTGATGAGTGTGATTTCACCTCATATTTCATTGATATTTTGCATGCATTTTCATTTAGTTTAGGCATATTTAATTTGATTTTTGTTAGTTTTTACCTTGGAACGAGTAAGACGGTTTTGTGGTATTGTTTTGTAGGAATTAAGGATTAAAATGCTCAAGATTAGCCATGATGGAGCTTGCATGAAGATGGGGCTTGAAAAGTGAAGAAACTGAGCCAAACAGAGCCCATCACGGCTACGGCCGTGATCGAGTAGAGCTTAAAAGAAAAAAATGAAAAAGTCAGAACTGATCACGGTCTAGCCGTGATGAGCATCACGGCCGTGACAGACCAATCAGTGAAGCAGCGCCCAAGGCAGAATCTGTCACGACCGTGACGCACAATATTTGGATCTGAAGAAACTGATTTTCATCTGAATTTGTATTGGATTAGGATTCAAATTACTCTAATCTATAAATAGGGCAATTAGGCAGAGACTTAGGAGGTGCTTTGGGGGCTGCCACACTTAGGCAAAATTAGAATTATCTTCTTCTTCTTCTTCTTCTTCTTCTCTTCTCCTAGGCTTTATTTTATGTTGTTGTTAATCAAGCTTGTCATAACCATGGCAATGCTAGAGTAGTAGCTTTATTTCTAGGGATTGGGGCTATACCCAATATCTGTTTTTATGTTGTGAATTGATGTTTTACCTTTGTTAATTTCGATTTTGCTTTAGATATGATTTCTATTGTTTTAATTACTCGTAAATTCGGTGGCCACTTATTTGCGTGTTGTAGATACCCTAAGGAGGAACCTAGCGGTGAACTTAGGTGTCGGATCTATAGAATCAGACTTAGGACTTAAATCACGAGAGTTAGAAGCGGTCCTTCGAGGGTTAACGAATTGTTACAAAGCGTAAAGGGTTCAATCTAAATTCAACTACCACGAGAGTAGGGGTTGGTTTAATTGGGCACGATTTTTGTAACCCGAGAGGGAGCATTAACTTATTTAGGATAAATTCGCCTTCAAAGCAATTTCGATAATTAACAAGGGGTAGTCAATTTAGTAACATAAACAATCTTGTTGGTAACCCAATTCCTAGGAATCCCTTTTAGATTTGAAAAACCCCAAATTGATTTACTTCCCTGCTTTGTTTAATTGCAATTTTAAATTTGATTGTTACTTGATTCTTATTTCAAAAATCAAAACCTTTTCAAAATCCCATTTTTATACAGTCCAGTTTAATTGATTTGATAATTAGTTGTGATTTGAGATCACGGTCTCTGTGGGATCGATATCTTTTTATTACTTGGAGATGAATCCGGTTCGCTTGCCGGAATTCACACATCAGTTATTACAAAACCGATGTGGAAAGTTCACTTTTCATATCGGTTTTATGTATAACCGATGTGAAAAAATAAACTTTCCACATCGGTTTTTAACAAAACCGACTTTCCACACCGGTTTTTAAATAATCCATGTGAAAAGTGAACTTTCCACATCGGTTTTTGTATAACCGATGTGAAAAGCCTCATTTTTTTAAAAAAACTTTTTACATTTCTATTATTTCTTTCCCGTGTTTCAGTAATCCAGATCAATACCAGTATAACATATTTTAGATATTCTCAACACAATCACTTTTGTACAACAAAAACACACTAAATTAATATATACTGAATTTATTACGAACAATACATATGTTCAATTACATTCTGACAACAAAGATAATTAGAAACCAAAAAGCTATATGATATATTATAGATTTCATATCAAAATATATATCTGTCAAAAGTACACTATAACTAGTACATGATAAGTTTTTAAACTAACTACATACAAATCATGGTTGGTACACTTCAAGAAAGAAAGTTGCTAAACGCCTCCTTATGTTATTGATGTCGGCATCAGATAATGGAGTCGGATTGTTGAATGTGTGCAAGTTTAATTGGACAAAAGATTATATCTTTTAAGTAAAAAACTAACATAAAACATATAACGAATCTATAAATGTTACTTCTAATTGTTACCAATTAACATTTACCTCGTGCCATCTTTCAGTGATCCTGGAGGAGATAATTTCGACCATCCACTTCATCACATAGTATCCACATTCCCATGATCCACGTTGTATACGGGACCACGTACAAATGAAACACAATTAGAATATGAGGAATTAAATAGAAATCAATAATTATATCCACTGCATTTGAAGCGTTTAAACTAATAAATATCTTACGTTATGAATAATCCATCTAATAGCCCGACGCCTTTCACCATGCAACATGTGGTTTGCATTAATAGAACTATCATGACAAAATAAACATTAATTAAGGTATATATAATAGATTTTAGATAATTAATTACTGATTATAAATTATTTTAATGCTTACGTTTCCATGATCATCTTCAGTTCATTCACCGGCTTATTTCCCATTGAGCAGAAGAAGACCACGACATTCATCCGATGGTACAAGATCAACAGTTGCCAATGCTTGCTGTATTTGCGAAACAATTAGTGACTAAGTCATATATAGTTATAATTAAATAACCGGTACTTACTTATTGAGATAAGGCGCAAGGTAGAATTGATGATCGTCTCGGGCAAGTATATCACGTATGGTGGTGACCGGGTCTTCTGATGCTAGGAGAACATCACCCTGAATGAACATGGGGTCAATGAACCCATAAAGGGTGAGGTTGCCCTGATCAACTAACATACGATGCATATACCTAATATATTGAAAAAACATGTTAATTATCATAGTATTTAAAATTTAATTACTTAACTCATAAATAAAATGTACTTACGTGCACCATAACGATAGGTGTGCAGAACTAGCCATTTCTTTATCGAGTACAATCTCCATAAGTTCCTTCTTTGGGATATACAGTTCGTCACCTGGCCTGGCATCATGTTCCAACCTTACCAAAGCTACGTCATTCTCCATGGTCACAACCTGTATAGCCAGAAGTTTAAAAACATCACCAGGTGCCCCTTTGTCGATCCCCTAAACAACAAAGATATATATTAGTAATCACAGATAAGTTATTTCATTCGTAATTAATTAAATGGTCAAATGAATACATTGGCAGGAGCAGACATCTCTGGTCTTCCTGGATCCGACCTTTTAGGCAGAATATCATTTCCAACATCCTAAAAAAAATAAAAATATAGCATTATCTTTAAACAATAATAAATAATTTCAACTATAAATATAGAAAAACACAACTAACTGAATACCTCAGATGCAACAAGAAACCTAACCAGTCTTCTTGGCCAGGGGATGAAGTTACCGGGGCCTGACCCACTGTTTGAACCTCCTCAGTGGCACAGGGACTCGAGCATCAGCATCTCGAATAATCTCAACAACGACCCTCACCTGATCATCCGGTAATAAACGATGGTGTATGGTATTATCGAAGTTATTATTTGCCCTCCCCAATGCCACTAAGCGGCGATCATGATGATCATCAACATACAGCTCATACCTATCAGGGTCGTCATCATCATCATCACCATCATCATCATTTTCAGGCTGATGAGGAGGATCACATGAGCCCTTAGTGCTCACATGGACAGAGGGTTGGACACCGACGGTCATCTGCTGGGACATAGAAGTCAATCTCCTGTTTTAGCCGTGCTCTATCTGCATCAACATCCCTGTGGCATTGGTGTGAAGATGAACCATGGTATTGGCGAATGCCGACACCCCATCCAACACCAATGACACGACCCGGGTGATCTGGTTTACCGATGGCATCAGCTAAGATATCATCGCGTCCTTTAGGAACAAAGGTTCCTTGGGTTACCTGCTCGTCCAATGCATCCTATAACATATAAATATCAGGTCACATTACAATTCGGTAACAATGTTAAAATGACAATTACAATTCAAACTATACTTACAATCTTCTCAGCTACTTGGAGGATCGTTAGACAGGCCGAGGGTGTCGGATAGAGAGGAAGTTGATGACATGGATATGGACGATGGACTAGAGGACATGATCCGCGATGTTGGGCAAGAGTCTTTTCGACGCGCACATGTGTATGATACTTTGTGCAGTGATGCGGAAGTGGCTTTGTATCTGGGGTGCACTAATTTTACACGGTTATCAGTGGTGTTAAGATTGTTCAATGTGAAGGTGAGAAATGGGTGGAGCGATAAAAGCTTTACCGAATTGCTTGAGTTGTTGAAAGGCATGCTTCCATAAGGTAACACATTGCCATCTTGAAACTATGAGGCGAAGAAGATATTGTGTCCGATGGGTATGGAGTATAAGAAAATACACGCTTGCCCCAATGATTGCATATTGTACAGGAAAGAGTTTGAAGAGATGCACGAGTGCCCCAGGTGTGGGGTATCACGCTACAAAGTGAAGGATGGTGATTCTAGTTGTGATGTGGTCACCAAAGGTCCTCCTGCGAAGGTGTTATGGTATCTTCCCATGATTCCGCGGTTCAAGCGATTGTTTACTAGTGTAAATGATGCAAAGAACATTAGATGGCATGCAGATGAGAGGAAGTGTGATGGACAACTTCACCATCCGGCCGATTCTTTGCAATGGAAGAGAATTAATAGTTTGTTTCCGGATTTCGGCAATAAGCCCAGAAACCTCAGGCTTGGACTTGCTACCGATGGAATGAATCCATATGGAAACTTAAGTAGTATTCATAGTTAATGGCCTGTTCTCCTGGTAATTTACAACCTGTCTCCTTGGTTGTGCATGAAGCGCAAATACATTATGTTAAGTATGATGATTTTGGGTCCTAAACAGCCTGGAAATGATATTGATGTTTATCTGAGTCCCTTGATTGAAGACTTGAGAATGTTGTGGGATGAAGGCGTTGATGTGATCGACGGGTATTGCCGTGAGACATTCAGATTGCGTGCCATGTTATTTTGAACCATCAATGACTTTCCAGCATACGGGAACCTGTGTGGGTATAGTGTTAAGGGGAATAAAGCATGTCCAATATGTGAAGAAGGCACATGTTATCATCAACTGCAACATGGAAGGAAGACAGTTTACCTTGGGCATCAGAGATTTCTCCGACGTAGTCATCCTTATCGTAGATTGATAAAAGCTTTCAATGGACTTCCGGAGAATGAAATTGCTCCGGTGGCCTTGACTGGAGAGCAAGTTTATGAAAGGGTGAACAACACTAATGTTATCTGTGGGAAGACCCAGAAGAAGGCTACCGAGAAGAAAATATGGAAGAAGAGACCGATCTTCTTTGATCTTCCATACTGGTGCAAGCTTGATGTAAGACATTGTATTGATGTGATGCATGTGGAGAAAAATGTGTGTGACAGTTTAATCGGAACGCTTCTCAACATTCAAGGCAAGACAAAGGATGGTGTGAATTCTCGTCTGGATCTAGTTGCGATGGGTATACGAGAGCAGTTAGCTCCACATAAAGTGGGGGATAAGAATACTTATTTGCCCCCAGCATGTCATACTTTATCAAAAAAAGAGAAAAGAAGTTTCTGTGAATGTCTACGGGGAGTCAAAGTGCCACAGGGTTACTCTTCAAATATCAAAAGACTTGTCTCAATGAAAGATCTCAAATTAGTTGGCTTAAAGTCTCATGATTGTCATGTCTTGATGCAACAACTATTACCGGTGGCCATACGTGACATCTTGGCTAAAAAAGTCAGACATGCCATTACTAGGTTATGCTTATTCTTCAATGTTGTATGTAGCAAGGTCATTGACACTAAAAAGTTAGATGACTTGGAAAATGAGGCAACCATTATCTTGTGCCAATTGGAGATGTATTTTCCACCTTCATTTTTTGACATCATGGTTCATTTGATTGTTCATCTAGTGGGGGAGATTAGATTGTATTTATTTAAGGTGGATGTACTAGGTTGAGCGATACATGAAGATCTTGAAAGGATATATGAAGAATCCACACCGTCCCGAAACATCTATTGTTAAAAGGTATGTTGCAGAAGAAGCTATTGAGTTTTGTACATACTACATGTCAGAAGCGGAACCTGTAGGACTTACGAAGTCTCGTCACGAAGGAAGATATGATGGTAAGGGTACACGAGGTATCACTGTTAAGAGCATGGATTGGGAGAAAGTGCTTCAAGCACATTTGTATATATTGAATAACACTAATGAGGTTGAACCATACTTATGTGAGCAAAAAAGCATCATCAATGAAACTTACCCTAGAATGAATGAAAAATGGTGTTTGAACAAGCATAACAAGACTTTCTTGAACTGGTTTAAAGAAAAAATTGCAAAGGATGGTATTGCTTCTGATACATTAAAATGGCTAGCACAAGGGCCTAACTTTGATGTCATATGCTGGAGTGGGTATGATATCAATAAGTTTTCCTTCTATACAAAGTCCCAGGATGACAAAAGTACTATGCAAAACAATGGGGGTTATGGTCGTCGTTGAGTCCATGCATTTCTCTAGTTTGAAAGATAAAAACCCTGTTATGACATCCGTTTCATACTTTGGAATCATTGAATAGATATGGGAGGTTGATTACAAGAAGTTTAGAGTACCTATTTTTAAATGTCAGTGGGTCGACGGTAACAATGGTGTGCAAACCGATGAGTTAGGATTCAAATTGGTGGACCTTAATAAGGCAGGTAATGAAGAAGAGCCTTTCATCATGGCATCCCAAGCAAAACAAGTGTTTTATATCCATGATCCTTTTAACAAAAGGTGGTCAGTGGTTCTCTAGGGAAAAACATGTATAATGGTAGTAAGGGAAATCGAGATTCAACTCTTGATATTTCTGATACTCCTTCTTTCTCAACACGGGTGCCTAATTTCAATGAGGAAAATGAAGTGGATGATGTACATGCTACTCGTAATGATCACCAAGAAGGGTTATGGGAGAACTTTACTAATTGACCACAATGTAAGTTTAGTTTGAGTTATGTTTAAAGTCATATTATATGTTTACGTTGATATTTATAAGTTATGTTTACGTACGTTGATCGATATTTATAAGTTATGTTTGATATTTATCCCGACATACTAACAAGTTTTTTTTGTTTAAACAGGTATACATGGCTGATCCTGAGGATATCCCTCATTCATGCAGCGGGTCAGAGACCCCGTCTACGGGTAGAAAAGGTAGACGTGCCACACGAATGAGGAATTTGACTACCAACCGTGGTTCAAAGTCAAAGGATAAGAATCGACTTTGATAATAACCTCAATCCTATTGGGCCAATGGCAGAGCAGTTTAACAGTTTTGTGGCGACCCTTGCTAGAAGCTGGCCTCGTATACTTATTGATAATTGGAAAACGAGAAGGATCAGATATGGGAGAGTATTCTGGTATCTATACTTTTACATCTTGTGTTTGTCTCTATCTACTTTATTTTAGTCTTATTAATAGCATACAGTAATTCATTGATTCTTTTGATGTTAATGTAGCTCACCTTTGACATACCGGATACAACGGATATGAAGAAGCGTTTGATAAAGTTTGCTGGTGAGCGTTGGAGGGCTTTTAAGGTCGACCTGGGCAGATACTATGTATCCAATCCAACATGTGAAAATAACCCACTTGAGGTGTACCCGTTTCTTGACCAGGCGACATGGGATCGCTTTGTTCAGAGCCGACATGATCCCAGCTTTCAGGTTAACTTATTTGATTTGTCTCTAAATTTATGTAATTTCATTAATTTTATTTACTTATGTAATTTAATTGTCTTCTATTTATAACAGGAGAAGAGGAAAAGGGAGGGGAAAACCAAAGCAAGAATGTCTACCCCCATGTACTGTCTCGTGGGGGATATAAAAAACTTGGTCAGATAATGGTGGAAGAGGAAAAGAAAGCATTTCAGGAAGCAACATCTCAGGCGGATCCTAACGCTGAAAATCATCCAGAAGTTGTTGATCCACCCCCACGCCATTATAAATGGAAGAGGACCCGACAAAGAAAAACGGGACAATATACATCACCATGACATATCCATGTTGTATAACTCTTGCAAATCCCCTCACAAATAAGATGATCAAGTATCTCCTCAGCTTCTAGTCGTCTCATTCAAACAGTTAACACAAGGACAATAAAACCTTCTGTTGCCACTATCAGGAGCATTTGTTTTTGTAAACTGTAGAAAATCTTCCACTCCATTCTCATACTCATCACTTGTCCGTCTAGCATTCATCCAACCGCGATCCATGATTAAAACCAACGACTTCGTACTTAGTCCAACATATTCATCAACCACTTCTTATGACAGGGTATGGCCCTATCCTATTCGAGAAGAAACTTTTTCAACATTCGGTTAACAGTTAGTCCTTAACTCTCATGCTCATACTCGACGAAATTTCGGCAGCATTTCCCTTCGGTTCCGACGTACACGACTTGAACGCGATGACATCCACCATGATAAAGTATGCACCCGGAGAACGAAAGGAAATGTATCAATCCGAACTTTCATCAAGTATATAACATTAGAATCAATGAATAACTATTTTAACTGAATGAAGAAAAAGTTTTTTCCCGAACTGTCCAACTTTGAACAATTCAAGATCTAATACATTAAGCAAGTACACGTGTGCTCATTAGTATTGCATCTCAAACGGGAAACTAAGGCTTTACTAATTATTGTGGGCATATTCTTAGATCAAATAAATTTTCAAGTAAATACATTAAAACTCCAACGAAAGCTTTTCAGCCAAAACGACGGAAATCAAATCTTACTTTGTAATTTTCCAATGCAAAGCGGCTATCTGCTGGTATAACTCCTTTCTTGTATTTTCCTGTCAGCACACCACATGCAAGTGGACTCCAAGTTGTCAAACCCAAGCCATAGTTACAGGTTTGATTTGGATCTGAAAAAATAACATTGCCTCATCATAAACCAAATGACTTGACAAAACCCGTGAAAGTATAATCTTAAATGCTTCTCTCCATGAATCTCAACTATCAATTTCCCATCATCCATACACAAGATGATATAAAATACAAAATTGGTAAAACTACTATGGGCAAGAAGCTCTTACCTTTTGTATCCAAGGATTGTGCCCCTCACGTAGAGTCTAAAATCAAAGCATGAAAAATACTGTGTTAGCTTATTTAAGACCAAAAGATCATATAAGAAAATGAGTAGCGAAGAGCTATGGCTATTCAGGCATGAAGCAAAGAACATGAAGAAAAAACTAAATCCATCAGGCCATCATATATATTCAATCAAAAACTATATATATCCTTTGTTCTCCTTAAGAAAACACAAAGTTTCCCTTCCTGCCATGTATTTTTGGTGCATATTGCTGTTGAAACACATCTTCTAAAAAGGCAAGCGAAATGTAAATGACCAACTTCTACAATAGACCAGAAACTCTTAAGAGCTACCAAATTATAAAATAATCTCTTTGAACATTCGAAGTCTCTAGTGCTTAAGAGATCGCCACACAGAGACTAATATCTTGTTACAACAAAGTATCGTAGCATCTGAATAACAAGCAAGCAAAACATTACTAGTAAAATAAAATTAAAACCAAAACAGAAAGCAAGAAATATTACCAGTAATAATGTCAAACATTTCATTAAATCAACAAAACATAGAGGCCTCAAAATACTAGAACTACTCAGATCCAAACCACAAGACCTCAAAGTAAAAGGGACAAAACACTAACAAATAGTAATAACCGAATCCAAGTTCTCAACATCTCATAGTAACAACAATAAAACAAGTAAATAATCATGCACTCTCACCAGAAGCAGAAGCAGCGGAGACCGGCGAGCAACAGGGAGAGACAGAGATGGGAGGCGGCGGCGAAGCAGTGAAGGACGACGAGCACAGAGCAGTGCAAGAGATGGGGACGAAGTGACCAGCACAAAACGAGGGAGGGAATGAAAAACAAAGGAATGGAAGAGCAGAGCAAAAACAAAGGAAAAAGGGCGCGTGA
Organism: Sophora flavescens; assembly: GCA_030762895.1. Lineage (NCBI taxonomy): Eukaryota > Viridiplantae > Streptophyta > Magnoliopsida > Fabales > Fabaceae > Sophora > Sophora flavescens. Next base: position 38,047,145 of record CM061064.1, read on the forward strand.
CAGATGGAGGGAATGAAAATAGAAACAAAAAGTAGGGTTTTGTCAAATATTACACATCGGTTGTCCAAAAACCGATATGGTTAGTAATATTTCACATCGGTTCTCTAGTAACCTATGTAGAAACTTACGATTTAATTTAATTTTTTTTTAATTTATGACATCGGTTATATTTACACCTATGTGGTTAATATATATTAGACATTGGTTGAATAGGAACCGATGTGGAAAGATAAAAATTTTAAATTTTAATTTTATACATCGGTTATAATACAACCGATGTGGTTAATCTATATATTAGACATCGGTTCTAAAAGAACTGATGTGGAAATATAAAAATTTTAAATTTTAAATTTTTTTGTTTTAATTTTAGACATCGGTTAGAATACAACCGATGTGGGAAATATTCACACATCGGTTATTTATGAAATCGATGTGGAATCCTTTGCTTTTAATTTTAAAAATGTCACCGTCTCGTTTTACACATCGGTTTTTGTGAAACCGATGTGGAATCTCTGATGTTAAAAGCATATTTTGTACTAGTGTTGGTTCGCATGAAACACAAGTAGACTAGCTTTAAGCAGCATAAGAGAAGAGGTAAGTAGTTTTGCCCTCTACTCGAGATCCTTATTCTTCAATGGTGATATATTCTTATAAATTCATACATAACCCTCTCTCTCATGTAGAGATCATTAGGAAATAATTATGAGTTGTTATCTAAGACCGCTACCTCAAGACCCAAACATGCTGATATGAGTTAATGCATTTTATTTGTATCCTTCCTTCTCTACAAATGTTACATTCTTTTGTTTATGCTTAATTTATATCATTTAATTGATTTTGAAAATGGAAATTCATTGTAATTTATTTGTGTGATTTGAGTTGATATATTTATATGCTCACCACACATGCATGCTGGAAAATTGTATATGAGGTGTTTGATGAAATTTCATCTTTGCAGGTCCTAATGTACATGATTGATTCCGCCACTGTGGATTTTGTTTGGGAAATAACTTCTTATTTATGTCCTTTACATGTATGACTTCTTTATTGTTTACTTTATTTTGTGTGTGTTGGCTTTGAATATATGTGATTTGTTTCTCCTCAACAATGAGCTGTATAAAGTGAGAGATGATGCGCCAACCTTAGGAAGTCATAAAACCAATCTTGCTTATCCACCTTGCTGATAGTTATCTTATTATGTCATAAGCTATCAATACTTCAGTAATGTTGGGCTTGCTGTAATTTGATCAACTTAGGAATTGCTATCAGGCTTTGCATTGGTTGTGTTGTTGTTTATGACTTCATAGTATTGACACCTTAAGGTCATTATTGAAAGTATGATAGCTTTTGTTTTCTTACTTAGAAACCGAGTTAAAAGATGCATTATAAAAAAAATAAATTTCTTAAAACTGTGATGGTTTTTGAAATCTTTAAGGAATTTTAATTTAAAAGCTTTGAACTAATATACTGCATCTCTTTATTCAAAAAAAAAAAGTATACTGCATCTCTAATAGGTTTATGATTATCTATGGTTATTTGTTACGCTTTAATTATTATTTCATTAATATTAATTATTAAACTTTTGCTAGGTAGGAATGTGAACCAGGATCCTGGATCTGGATCCTCCTGTACTGTTTCTAATCCATCTTGAATTGGGTGAAGACTTTTCTTTCAGTTTTATACGTTTTAGCAGTTACATGTTCCAGAGGATGTTTTGTAGTCATATGATTTGGTCGTGAAGTAATGATAATAAGTGATAAATAAAATTTAATATCAGTTATGATGAGAATTTATGAGATAGAAATATAAATTGTGTAATATTTAGTAAGCTTAATTCTTTTATGGTCAAGATTCAATTTTTTTTGAAGTGATTGTTTAGAGAAATAACAAAGAACTGCAGCACATAATTTGTATCATTTTAGAAAGAGGTGAACATGAGGCAGACTATGGCCTTAAATAAAATATTAGTTAGATTTTTTGAAAAACAATTTTTTAATGGTGAACATAAATAACCTAATATAAATCCCTGATTGAGTGGTTACGAATTCATGATTTAGTTTATGGTGCTACATTTATAACTCAGCGGCAATTGCATTTCTCATGCTCATATTAAGCCCGCGAGAAAATTTTGATAATTATTTGAGATTTGATTGATACAGATAGATGATTAGAAGCCATGAAGAAGATCTGGCGATCTAGGACTAGCTCAGTTGCGATTAAGCATTGGACATAAGTTTGAATGCTTACTCCAAATGTATATTTACTTTAATTATAATGGATATTTTGTGAGCAAATGGTATTATTCTTTTTTTTTTTTTTTGGGTTCTCTTTATTGCAATATAGAACCTTAATTTTTTACTTAGGTATTAGGTATTTTGTGTTTTGGATTCTTTGTTTCGGTCTTTCAACTACTTATTTTGGGGCATCAAATTTCAAATTGTAGTTTGATTTTGTCAAAGAAACTATTGAATAAAGCATTATGCGATATAATTTTTATGTTAATAAGTACAACATTGAAAATTAGTATTTAATATGTATGAAAATTGATATATGTTTCATATGTTTTGGACAAAAATAAAAGACTCATTTGTTTATTATATTGTGGATCGGAGGGAGTAATATTTTAAAAATATATAGGGTACTACTTTTTTTTATAAAAAAATTGTGTTTTATAATTTATTTTTGTTGTGAATTTTGTGCAAATGGACCAATTTAATTCTGCATATGGGTTCAGTAATTGCTTCTTAAGTTTTCTTCGACAGGAAGATAGCATAGCGACAATCAATTTAATGTAATCCATGTCATTGTATTTTTAAAATTCTTATGACACATTTCTTTAAAGTTGTTTTTTGTGATTTATTTTTTGTTTAAATTTTGATGTTAACAATGTTTTTATTACTTTATGTTTTAAGCAAATTACTTACGACTTTAATTGATGTTTGAGTTGTTGATGTTATGATGACTCTGGGAAATGTCCAGGTTGTCCAAGGTTTATGTTCATGCTATAAATGGAATTTGCAGCTAATATGTTATAGAGAGTGCAAACTCCTTACTTTTGTCATTTTATTTTTATAAGTGGAATATGTATTTAATTTTATAATTTCTTAATTAATTGAGAAGATATATAATGAAATCTTAAGTCATGTACATTTATTTTTATATTAATATTTATTGACTGATTTATCAGTATTTATGTTTTAGTTTTTGTAAATTAAGTAGTTGTCTTTATTTTTTTGTCCTTAACCTCATTTACCCATTAAAGCAGTTAAGTCTCATTATGTCGTGTAATTCGTGTAGACGTGTTTTACATTTTGTCACTTTGAGGTTCCTTCTTTCTTTTTTGGTTTTTCCAATGCCAATTGATACAATCTCACTTCATTTTCTTTATCATTTTTTTCCCTTTCGGTAGATTAGGTATTTGCCTTTATCTTTTCAAATAAATACTTAAGATGCCGAACCCTTGAAATCTAGCGCTAATTCTATATATATATATATATATATATATATATATATATATATATATATATATATATAATTAATGTTCTTTCAAGCGTCATTAATTATATATATATATAAATAAAACTCATTGAATATTCTTTCAAGCGTCATCTTCTTAAGCATTTCACATTTAATACATTATTTCCTAGAAAGTATTTATGCACTTTACAATTTTTTTGCATAATTATGAAAGGTTTTTATGTCCAGCTTCTAATAAACACAATCATACCAATTCCCTTTGGGTCAATGATTTTAACATTAAAAAATATACACATTCCAGTTGAATCCGTCTTAACAATTTATATTTCCCTTCATATACAAGGAATTCGTCTCCCCCACCCACTTCCCCTGTTATGCTTTTGTTTATTTTCTCGCCTTCTCATCCATTTTTTGGGTTTCAGATATCTAATTTTACACTTCTCCTATTTGCAAGCATTGCACCATCAAAGCATAAGAAATGTGAAGGACGGTGACCGGGACATCTTCAGCAGGGATGGAAACAAGCAGGTAGTGTACTGTTTGTGACACCCTCTACCTCACATACTTTAAATATAACACCTTGGATGGCAAATGCACCTTACTCTCGGATGCACCACTACATGGGCGCACGACTCACTTAACTCTCGGATAAACCACCACAGATTGCCAGTTCGCCTTACTCTCGGGTGAACTCCCTTGTCATCGCAACTTTCCCTAACAACTTCATGCATGAATGCATGTATGCCAACAAACAATCAAACATTAAATATGACATAAACAGGGGAATTCACCCGAGAGTAAGGCGAACTAGCCATCTGCGGTGATTCTTCGGAGAGTTGGGTGAATCGTGCGCCCCCGTGATGGTGCATCCAAGAGTAAGGTGCATCGGGACACCCTCTACCCCGCATACTTTAAATATAACATAAACAATCATTTATTATAAAATAAACAATAACCATAAGGTAGTGAGTACCACATGATCCAAAAACATAAATAATCATAGGTAACAACTACGGGAAAAATAATCAAAAGAAAACATAAACTTAAACCCAATATCATGATGTCACATATCAGAGCTGGTAACCAATCCGAAAATTACATCAGAAACAACTAACATAAAAATCCTAAACTACAAGCGATCTCCTCGGGATCACTACTCAACATGTTGCTCATCATCCTCTGCATAAGCCAAGATACATGCAAGGAAAACAATAACAAATATGGAGTAAGAAACTCTACATATGAACATAAACAACAATGGAATAGTTAGCAAGATGCTCATACAACAGGTATCAAGTCACAATATAACAATTTATAACATACGTCATTCACAACAACAAATCAAATAATTCAACCATACAATGTAGTGTGACTCCATTAGTTCGCATGCATGTGGATACATAAATACCCCGGGAAGACGACTTCTGAGTTATATTTCCACATTGGATAATAAGCACCAAAGCCGGCAGTCCACCAAACCATGGGTGAACACCTCGGATAGCCGATGCACCTTGCTCTCGGATGCACCACCACGGGGTCGTACGATTCACCTAACTCTCGGATGAATCACCATAGATGGCTAGTTCGTCTTACTCTCGAGCGAACTCCCTTGTCATCCCAACTTCCCCTGACAACTTCATGCATGTATGCCAACAAACAATCAAACGTTAAGCACCACCTCCATCAACACCATTTATTATGGTTTAACCACGTTGACCAATAAGCATCAAAGTTTAACAACATATTTAATCTTGATTTAACAACTTTGACCAATAAGCATCAAAGACAACTTTGACCAATAAGCATCAAAGTTTAACAGCATCTTTAACCTTGATGTAACAACTTTGACCAATAAGCATCAAAGCCAACTATGACCAATAAGCATCAAAGTTAAGCAACGTTGTTAATTATGATTAAACAACCTTGACCAATAAGCATCAAGATCCAACAGCTTTAACGTGCGATAACATCATCGTTATCGTCTTTAACCAAACTCAACATATTCATCAATAAATGTCCTTATTAATTGACCATTAGACTATCACTCTTGTTTTTATCCATGTCACTGTCTCATCTATTTGTTCTACGGAACCTCACACGTTCTCCTAAATCACTTAAGATCGCCCTTAAATGTCCTTTACTATTCCATTGGGCATTAACCTCACCCTCCTTGTTATCTTCATGTCTTATGAATATCAATCAATTATTCTCAGTCTTAGTTTCAACACTAGTCTCCCTATGTCATAAATTCTTATGGTTTAATCTTAACAATGGTTCATCACGACGATTCGTCAAAGTAGTCCATCACAACAGTTCATCACATCAAGACATAGCAACACGAACGCATTAATTCATATCATGCATTCATCATCATCAACGGTATTCATTATACATCATACCAATCATATGAACAGACATATTCATTCGCATATCTACAATGCAATTAAATAACCAAACATCAATCAAACACATAGCACACAAAAAGGTCGTGGATTAACCCTCGTCCTACGCTGCCCCAAGGCCTAATGTTCATACTAATTCCTTCTTCCCATACCTAGCATGACGGTCTAACTCTACATTCAACCGGAGCGAATCCAAACTCGGCTCACTCGAACAATTCAACGAATCTTAGTCAAGAACATCAACAAGGAAAGAACGATTAAATTCCAATTTAAGAAAACAAAAGGAGATTATTAAAAGGTTTACAAGATTAACACTAATGCGCGACTTACTCTCCAATCGCAAGAGAAAACACCGAGAGATTTGAAGAGGTTCACGAGGAGGAGGAGGGGGAGGGGAGGGTTTCTGATGCACAAGGATTGAGAAAAAATGTCAAAATGAGGGTGATGGCTCTTAACCCTCTAAAATCGGTGTTTTTGTACTATCAGGAAACGAGCAGGGCATCGTGCTCAATACCAGCAGGGGTTGTGCTTAAAGAGCAAAGGGTTTGCTTAAACGAGCAAAGGGCATGCTCAAATGAGCACGACCTTGCTCAATACAAGTAGGGGGTCATGCTTAATGAGCAAGGGGTCTGCAACATCCCCGTCAAATGCTCAAAATCCGACACAGTCATGCTCAAATAAGCAACGAGTCATGAAATGTGTCAGGAAGAGATTTTTGACCAAAAAATCCCCCCTTAAACCATTTTTACCCATCCTAAAACATTTTCCTAGTAATCTAGCACAAAAACATCAATTATAGGCAACCTATATTCATTAAAACAAACACATATAGGCATGGAGATGAAAAACAGGGTGTTACACTGATCCCATTGAAGCCTCATTCACTGACGCGAGTTCCTTCAACAGCGAATAGTCGTCGGTTATGTCATGACCCGAATTTTGTAGCCATGACCGACCGAAAAGGGAAGTCTCTCTTTCCCCTTCACAGCCTCACAAGCATACAAAAAATTGTTTCATCCAAAGAAAATGATTACATTTATTACTTACGACGTAATGAATAAAATACTTCAGAGTAATAAAAAAACAAACACAAATTACAAAGTCCTATGCTAACTAGATACAACTTAAACTATGGTTCGACCCATAAAAAAATGTTTCCACATGGCATTCAAGGCTTCTGGTGGCTTTGAGGATTCCTGCAACAAAAATTTAAACGTGGGGTCATTCCATTGACTCGGTGAGAAAACTTCCCCAAACACAAGCAGACATGCAAGATAAAATAAAATCATAGTATTCAAACATGAAACCATTTACTCATGTCAACAAGAAACCCGTGTCAAGAAAAATATCACAACATCGATACACAACATATCACATGTGGGCTTCTTGCCCAATTGTAGAGTACTTGTGGAATCACTTAATCACTTGCACTTAATTCAATTCTCAAACTCATGTCTCACTCGTAAGGGGATACATATCAAAAACATCGAATCTTTGGGTTCACTTGGGGTTGTTCTCTCAAGGTCTCAAACATCGACGATTTTAATTTCGTACCTCAAAGATACCGCACCCTCCGGCTAACATCAACATCCATTCTGAACGCCCGGGGTATCTAACAGGGTCCCCTCGTCCCCGGAGGTAATATTTATATAGCGGAGCCTCCCGCTTCCCGGTCCACCTACCCAAAGATTCATATCAATGCCATGTCAATTTATTCCACCAAGTACCCTTTCAACATTCAATCACAAACATAGGTGGCAACAACACAATCATTGCATTCACATGCTTTTCAAGCATAGAGGGATGTTGTATTTAAAAGGCAACAATACTAAAGCACACGTCATAGCATAGTCATAAATTCACCAACACATGACTAATGATAATGTTTCCAGCAAACCTAGACCAACTTCAAACGAAAATTGGGAATACTATAGAAGTCAATAAATTCAGAAATTTTAACCACAACAAGACATACATGTCTAATTTCAAATGACACTAGTTTCACTTAAAAAGAAGGTCTACGGCTCCAGATATAAATTTTGAAGTAACGCATGTTTGAGTATATCCAAAACATACAACACTATTTTCAAAATTAAACTGGGACTTCTTCGGGTATCCTTAAATCATGAAATTTTACCACATTATACTTCTATATTTAATATTTTAAATACAATAAGTTTCATCTCAATCCGAGTTTTATAAATAAAGATATGATTTTCTAAATACAGGCTATCAGGGTGCATTGGGGACTGGTGTATCCCTGTTTTCAAAACTTAACTAAGAACATGTCAGGATTCCAAAATTCACAAAATTTATACACTATGTAACTCTTTGTGTTAGCTTTCAAATGAGAAAATTTTTACTTCAATCGAATATCTACAACTCTAGTTATTTTTTTTATTACATGTATGTCAGAATTTCAGAGCAAAAACGAGTCACCATAAGAAAACATCAAACATCAAGCACTAACAATGAAGTTTCCTCACCCCTAATTTCTAGGGTTCTACCACACAGTCAAAATCTTTACTCCTCTTTCAATTTCATGAACATAAGCATTAACTAAAAAGATTAAACAATATTGAACAACAGAAATTCATGAAAATATCTAACTCCCTCACCTTAAAGCTTTTACCCAAAAAAATGCTGACAATCTAAGAAGGAAGAAGATGATGCAAGATGGGGATCCTTGGAAAGCTTGAGAGATCCTCTACAACTTTATCTTCATGAACAAAATGAGTAGAGCCTTCAAATCTCCAAAGCCTCCTCTTTTCATTTCTCTATTCTATAACTATATGGTAAGACAATATTGTAAAATCCCAAAATTAGCTAGCAAATTTTTCTGAGAATAATTTCTCCATTATATATCTTTATTCTAAATTCTTATAAATGATATATTTGGGATATATACTCCGCAATATTTTTCTTATTGTTATGTTTGAAGATACCTTAAAATATTGATATTTTTTTAATACTTAATAGATTATTAGACTATTTTTCTTATATCCTCAATTACAATAAAGTTTAAGTCCTATATATTCCTGATGTGTGTAACCTAATCTTACTCAAGTGTGTGTGGCTGTTTTCTAACACCTGAGTTTTGAGTGAGCTATCAACAACTTGCAAGTAATCCCATATTCTATTTAAAATGTTAGGGATTTTGATTTCACCCATATGATGATAAACCATTTAAATGGTTATCATATTTTACAATACAAAGGTTATCATATTTATAAAATTCTTCTAAGAATTTATGTTTGCGATGACTCAAGGAGATTCTGTGTTACACTTATAATCTACTTAATTCTATATGCAGAATATGTGGTTAACTATGAAACTAAAATTTAGTCCGAATCTGTCATTCAAAAATTATATATATTGGGTTTCATATTGTTATCAAGTAACCACTTACCTTAATAATTCTGCTATATTCTAAATTTTGTGCAGAGTATTTGGTTGAATTTTGAAAAACTATGTAATTGATAAACATATTCTCTTAATAATTCTAAACTAGTCTATTTCTCTATCGATTTATTAGCCTACTTTTGAAAAGAGAAAGATGGTGAGTTTTTAGCAGTGTTGTTAAAACTAGACCATACCGGCTTGCTTTCCGGTCCACAACCGTTCTGCCAGAAAACTGGAAAGAAATCTTCAAACCGGTACAAACGTTCTGTTCGTCTTGGATCCCGCAACTCTGGCAACCTCAACCAACATCCGGCGACATTTATCTCATCCGATTTGAAAGAGGTCGTCCTACAGAAATTAAAACTAGAATGCGAACAAAAACTAGAGAGAGGAGGAAAGAAGAATAAAAACACATAGAGAAATAAGAGGGAAAGAAGAAGAGTGAGGACATTGTGCATGTTACGTGAAGAGGAGGAGGAGGAGGAAGAGAAAAATGTGAACGAAGAACCAGAGAAGAGGAGTGAGGGGAGGGTGGCGGCTGAGAGAATATAAGAATAATGAGACCTAGGGTTGTTTTGTACAGAAACGATTTGGGCTGCTTTGGTCCATCAACCCAATTCTTCTTCTTTTTTCTAGTGTAGAATGGGTCTACCTATACTAGCCTAACTTCAGTTTTTTTTCCCCAAAATAGTTGGTCCAAAAAAGTATACAAAGAAGCCTTGTGATGGGTCATTGATTTTTTTTTATAACACTTATGAGAGCAAATACAATAATTATTTTATAGGCATATTAACATAAAATGAAAAAATATATTTTATATTGTTAATAAAATATGAGAATTTAAAATTTAAGTTAATATTACTTAATATATTATATTAAAAGATTAAAAAATATATTTAATTACTAATGGTTCAACCACGGTTGGACTGTTGAACCTTAAACCCGTGCCTTCACCGGTTCAATGGCCGGTCCAGCTTTAAAAACATTGGTTTTTAGACTCACATTGGATATTATACTATAGAGTAATGATCCCACTGTTAAATATTATACCATTAGAGCATTTTAATATTAGTGGGCTCTAATGGAAATCCTAATTTTTTTGGTACACGATAATAGTGGGAGTGTGCGCACAATTATGTATGTTTCAAAACTTATTAATCTTATAGTGACATATATTTTTGCACAAACAAAGGCATATTCTAAAAGACGTCGATATTCTATCTCATTCTATTGTACTAGATATATATAAACCTTCTTCAAAATCTTAGTAAGCATCTTAAATGGATGCTAATTGCTAAGGTCGATTTTGTTGGATAATGCACAATATTCTTTTGACAATATTCTTAAAGAGACTTTTATTCCCAAAAGTCATAAGAAACATACATTCACTGGAACGACTAGTAACATAGGAGACCCTATAAAGTCAAATACTTAAGGGCCTCAAAACACAATTATACTTAGAATCCTATTACAACTTAGAATTATAGACCACTGCCATAAGACCTTCAAATTGCACACTACTTCTGTCGTAAAAGATCATTAGATTATGAAGCTCCAGCGCCAGTCATGGTGTAAACTCTTCCCTTTGCCGTGGGTCTATCAGTCCCTAAGGTGTTGACAGCCCTTTCAAACCTTGGTCCATTACAATCCCTTGACAAGTGTCCTATTTGTCCACAGTTGTAACATTTCATTCCCTTGCATGAGCAAACATCAGCCATGTGATCTGGGTTTCCACACTTGTAACATCTTCTAAATTGGCCTCGGTTTGGGTTCTGCTGGCCTCCACTTCCTGATTCAAAATTATCAGAACGATGCTGTTGTTGATTTTGGTCATTCCCTTGTGGTCGGAAATAAGGTTCCCTCCGATGCTGCTTCCTTTTTTGATTCTGATTTTGATATTGGTCTTTGGAACGAGTGGGTCCTCCAACAGTTTCTCCGTTGCCTCTTTCCTTCCTCATTAGTTCTACTTTCTACACTTCTCTACTAAGGCTTGGAAATTCTGGATTTCCAATGGTAGTACTGATTCCTTGATTTCGAAACGCAGTCCTTTCGCAAAACGCTCGTACTTCCAATCTTCACTTGGGTTGTTCTAGAAAAAGTGAAATTTCTTGGCAAAAGATTCAAACCTTGTCGCGTACTCTCCAACAGTTAATTCTTTATGCTGAAATTGTAGAAATTCTTGCTCCTTCTCAACTCGTGCACTTTGAGGAAAATACTTGTCTAACAACCTGGTCCGGAATACTCCCCATGTGATCTCCTGATTCTCTGCTTCCAGCAGCTGTTCGGTGGCCTTCCACCAATACTCAGCATCACCGACCAACAGAAAAGTGGCATAGGATACCTTCACTCCCTCAGGACCGTGAATCAGCTTAAACATTTTCTATAACTCTTGAATCCATAAGTAAGCTTTCACAGGATCCACGTCTCCATGAAATTGGGATGGATTTTGGCATCTAAAAGCAGCTAAATTTTTGCCTTCAATAGCCTGCTCAGCTCGAGCTTGTTCCTGTTGGTTCTGGGTAGTCATCATAGCAGTTTGATGTGCAATAGTCGCTGCCACGTTTTCCATAGCCTGAGCAGCATAGCCCACTACATCGTCATAATTCTCATTCACGTTGGCACGACCGCTAATAGGACCACCTCTGCGACCACGTCCACGACCACGTCCACGATCGCGTCCACGTCCACTTTCTGGTGCTGGTTCTATAACTGACCTGCCAAACAAATAAGTCAGGCCACAACCATGAAATGAAACGTGTAAAGGCGTATCAACACACATTACTTCTAAGAAGTAATCCAAATAAAACTTAATTCAGAGAAAACACAACGTCAACACAACAGACCTATTTCCCAAAGATCCCGAAAGACTCGACCAGCTCTGATACGACCTGTAACACCCCCCTAGGGTATTACTACGTAACACATGCAGAATTTAAATTAAAAAGATAATTTACTGGTTGCTTTCGGAAAATTGTTTTCTTTTAAGTCAGAAACTGGGGTATAAAGTTTTTCTTTAAGGATAACTCTGAAATCCATCATATATACATTTAAAACGTAAAGTCACATTCGTAACAAAGTTACCATGACATACAACATTTCTCTAGGTTTCCATTTTCGAAAGAAAAGGTTTAAACTACAGATGGATGTATATAGCACTACATTTACCGACCTCTTTATATATACAACCCAACTCAAACTCCTAAGCTGGTCATTCTATCAAATATTCATTGGAGAGACCCCCAATCAGAATACTTTCCCAACCTCTAACACTAGGTCTTCAAGTGACTTACAAAGACTCCTCTGCAACATCGGTACTAGAGTACCAAGGTACTACAGCAAAACACGAAGAGACCTGATATAAATGTAAAAGTGAGACACCGGCAAATGGATATATCATACAACAATCATACACATGATACATGCAACACCTTGGCATATTAACATTTTAACATTACTCATAGGTAAACAACAAGTATTATTTCAGTGGGTTTCATACTTGAATCAATCAATTTTATAAAGATAATGCATGACACTTCAATCATCAGGCTCTAATCTTAATCTCATGAGATACCAAACCCGTTTTATCATTAAGAAAGAAAGAGTTGATCAGGCTCATAAGCCACGTTTGGCAAGTTGTCTCCGTCACCTCATGCACCCGGATCAACATCATCACGAATCCCTTATAACGGCCATTCGGATGTATACCTCATCGAATACCACATTTTAAGCGGGTATTCAGTTAACTCAAGCACGTCTGCTAAGGGGAAATGCATATGAATAAAAGACTTTTCATTATCGAGACTTTTCTTTGTGTTCACTCTTTTCCATTGTCCAAGACCAAAGCTGACGACTATTCACAATTTCCATTACTTGAAAATCAATAACACAGGACACGCAATCCGAGTGCTCAATCACAACACCTTAGACCGATGCCGCACACTACAAAAAAACAATTGTTTAGCGACCGTACTTTTCGGTCGCTAAACCATGTAAATCGGTCGCTATTTGTTTTAGCGACCGAATCAGAGACCGATTTATGATGGTAGCTGAATACCTGGTCGCTAAAGTTTTAGCTACCGAATTATTATTTCGGTCGCTAATTAGCGACCGTAAATTCGGTCGCTATAAAATAATAATCGGTCGCTATTAGGTTGGTCGCATTTTTTGGGTAACCATTTTTAGCGACCGATAATCGGTTGCTAATTCGGTCGCTAATTTTGGTTACTGTTAACCTATATTAGCGACGGATTTTCGGTCGTTATACATCATCTGGAAATCTTAAATAAAGTTTAGCGACCGAATTATTGGTTTCTAATTCGGTCGCTAAACTGGTTATTATTAAAAAAAATTTAATTTTAATTTTAATTTTAATTTCTATAATAATTTTTTTTTCTGATTTTCTTTAAACGTTAAAAAAATTACTAATAAAACACACCAAATAACTTATGAAATATACAATCATAAAAAATAATAAATATATATAAAAAGAATAATCCAAAATGTCGTACAAGAATCGTTTAAAGTAAAAAATATGGAGAGAAAAAATCAGTCATGATGAGGGGGAGATGGAGGAATCCAATCATCCTCGTCCGCCCCACCACCGACGTCACGCTAGGCGATCGTCCTCTGCAGATATGACATCGTGAGGCGGGCGGCGGAACCGAGGAGGAGCGGCGGCGCGCACAACCGCCGTCGAGCATCATCTGAGCAACCGGAGTTTGGATCCTCATCTGCTCCAACACCAGCCGCAGTGATCGCCCCGCTCGATGCTCGCCTACATCGCCTCTTTGGTGTGCCCGAAGTCAATCTGTGCAATCTGGTCCGCCATCTCGCTGCTCTCTCTCGCTCTTCTCCCGAAGCTCCGCGTTCACCTGCGTGATGGTGTCCTCGCATTTGGTGGAACTGCTCCCGAGGGACGGTATCGGCAAGACAAGGAGGAGCGGCGTCTCGGACGATGAAGCGATGAACTTCGGCTCCCAGGTGTCCGAGGCCATACACGTGCCCCTTCTTGTTCCCCGCCCGACGACCTCCAAATAAATGGCATTATCGTCGACGGAGACAGGAGAGCAGCCATCACCCGGTCAAAGCCTCATCTTGTGACTTGTGAGGCACGTGATATGGCATCGTCCTTCTTCTCGTTGAAGCCCGCCTACAAAGTATAGTTGAATAGATTTAGTTAAAATAATTATATCCAATATTAACAAATCATTTATAATAAATTACAAGTAAACACTAAATTATTTTTTTGCTTACAAAGCATAGTTACGGGCCTTGTCGTTGACCCATGTCCCCGACTTCAACTTCTTCGTCCTCTCCACCAACTCCATAGCAGTCGGGGCCCATTGTTTTGTGCTTTCTGCATGAGAATAATATAATATTAAATTCATAAGAATAATTAAAAATGAAAACTAATTAATTAAATAGTATATTAAGTCAAAAGTTTAATGTATTACCAGCTCGTCGTAGTGGGCGGCGGTGATTTAGACCCACCGGTCCAAGCACATGCGCCACCATCGAAGCTCGATTACGCCGAGCTGTGGCCCGGATCTCCTAGAACTTCTCAGAGCCCAAGATCTTGGTCTAGCTGCCTCATGATCTCGGGATCCACCCACCTCCCCTTATTCTGCCCCTTCCTCGGCTTGTTCATCGATTCTTCATAACCCAGTGAGCCTTTATGCTCAAATATGTCCCTGACGAGAGCCTCTAAAGCTAAGTCCCACCTATACTCTTTACGCAACTTACGGTTGTTAGGAAATTCGTGTGTACATATATATAATGTAAATTTAATTTAAAAAACTTAATAAACTGTTACCTTAAACTCTAGAAACAATCGATCCCTATGGCCCGGTGGGATGGCCTTCCATGTAGGCCATGGACCATCAAACTTGCGTCGCAGGATCTTCGAGATCGAATCAGAAGGGCCCTTCGCGGGCAGAAAGCTGTAGCAAAATTAGAGCATTAATAAATGTTATAATTAAATTTTAAAAACAAGTAAATAGAAATAAACGATACTTTATATATATTAAAAAATTAAATTAGAAAAATCATTATCCCCCCCGGGATAAGAAGAATCCTCCTCTGTCGGATGGACCACGACTCTCTGTCCCGAAGATGATGATGGTCCTATCGTCGTAGGTGTGGATGATGAGGGTGCAGCTCGTGTCCCGACCACATGAGGATGGGTGGGGGTGCAACTCCATCACCCCGAGGTGTCCCGTCAACAGAGGTGCTGATAGGATGGTCTCGATCCCGAAGGCCGTGGGTCGGCGGCGAAGGGACTCTCGCAAGACGACCTCCACGACGACCCCTACCTCTGGAGGAATCTGCCATCTGTGAAAAAAAATGAAAATATGATTACACAACAGTGTAAATAATACAAAAATAAATTACCTAATAAGTAGAATGACATTCACACAATGAATTATGACATAAATAAATTACCTAAGTAGAATCTCCGTCACTAAATTCACCCTCAGTCTCATCAGTATCACTTGATCGGAATGTACCTTCGCTAGATGCGTCCAACTCGGATTGATCCATTAACTCTCTTTCAATAATGTCCGGCGTAATTTGCAACGGTACGTGGGGTCTTGAAAACTCATCATCTTGGTACGGAGCATCTTTTTCAGGCTGGTTGATTACATTATCAGTAATTATACTGCGAGTCTTTATCTTAATAACACCCAACCAGCCATGATGTCCTTCGGGATATGGCGAGTAATAAACTCTGCTCCGCTTGTTGTGAAAAAAAATGAATGTGTCGTACGCCTTATTATACCTTCGAGACAGCATAACTTGAACAATACCATAATTTTTATCTAGTTTTGTCCCTACGACAAGTGTAGGATCAAACCAATCACACTTGAAGATAACTAACTTCATCACGTGGAAACCGGTATAATCGAATTCAAGGATGTCAGTTAGAACCCCATAGAAATCATCCTCTACATTGCCATCGAGTGGCTCGCACACAAACACCATAGTTACACGTCCGCATTCCTTCATTCCATGTTTTTGTGTTAAATTTATATCCATTTACAATATAAGTATTCCATGATGTAACCCATCCGTTAGGTCCCCATGCCAAATTTGTCGACAATGGATTTTGAACATTGTTTTCTTGGATCTAGTACCTAAACAATCAAATATTATATTATTCTTATACATGCTATATATTTAAGGAGATAAAATGTATGCTTCAAAAAATGAAGATGCTTAACCTACATATTTCTATGAACCACGTAGCAAAGTGAGAAGTAATTTCTCGATCAACCCGATCATTTGAAATGTCAGGTTGGAGATCCCTTAGAAAATTGCCGTACATCCTACATATGGGAGATTAACAAAGGGGACGATTAATAATAATAAATGTCAATTGAACTTATTAAAGACGTTGTAGAAACTTACTCTAAATATGGCGCCACCTCTTCACAATTTTGAAGGATATACAGATGAGCAGCATTAATGTCACCGCTTGCTCCAAGAAATATCCTTTTGATTTGCCACTAAATCTGCCCCGGATAGTTGAATATTGATATAGGAGGACTAGTTGAACATCCTTCGCCCGAATCAACGTTTCTAGGCATCCTTGTCCTTCTCGTGTTAACTTCGTCCGGATAGTAATAAGAGGCAAAAGTGGAAGTCTCCTCTACTAAGTATGCTTCACAAATGGAACCCTCCACTCGTGCCTTGTTCTTGACTTTGTGTTTAAGGGAGTGCAGGAACCTATTAAAGAGGAATACATACAAATAATTACTAGTTTTAGGGAAAGCTAAACTACTGCTCTCGTGTTCGTGAATTTCATATGTATTAAGTAAAATAGTTGATGTTGTTTACCTCTCAAATGGATACATCCAGCGGTATTGGACTGGGCCACCAACTCTTGCTTCGTAAGGTAGATGAACTGGCAGGTGTTCCATGGAATCAAAGAAACTCGGCGGGAAGATTTGGTCCAGCTTACATAACCAAACGGGTATCTTGACTTCCATATCCTTTAATTGATTCACATTTAGTGTTGTTGATGTAAGCTCCCTGAAAAAGTGGCTAAGCTCAACAAGTGGGTTCCAAATTTGCTTCGGTAATGCGTCGAACACAATTGGAAGCAACCGTTGCATGAACACGTGGCAATCATGACTCTTCATTCCATGTAACTTTGCTTCCTTAATGTCAGCACATCTACCCAGATTGGAAGCATACCCATCTGGTAACTTTAGTTCTTTAACCCGCTTACAGACGGCCAATTTATGTGCTTTGCTTAGTGTATAACTTGCCTTCGGTTTGATAAGGCTGCCACGACCACCGTCTTGCAACTCAAGCTCCTTCCGATTACAAATGTCAGCCAGGTCCAATCAGGCTTTATTTGTATCCTTTGTCCCCCCCTTGATGTCCATCACAGTGTCAAACACATTCAAAAACACATTCCTCTCAGTATGCATGACATCAATGTTGTGACGGAGTAGCTGCGTCCTCCAATATGGCAACCTCCAAAATATACTTTGTTTTGTCCAATTATGGTTGACGCCATAATCAGGAATATGTTCTCCTTGGGTTTCATGGACGAGCGGTAAGTACTGTACTCTGCGCCATACATTAGGACCAGTCAAACGTGGTGGAGGCGGTATTCTCTCCGCACAACGCTTCTTGAATGCATTCTTGTTCCGCCTATAAGGATGATCTTCTGGAAGGAATTGACGATGACAATCAAAATATGAGATCTTTCGACTGTTTTTAAGCGTGAATGCCTTCGATCGCTCCATACATATTGGGCATCCAAGCTTCCCCGCGGTCATCCAACTCGACATCATCCCATAAGCAGGAAAGTCGTTGATCGTCCACATTAAAGCTGCTTTCATGATGAAATTCTGCCTCAAAGATACGTCATATGTCAACACACCATCATTCCACAAAGATTGTCAACTCATCTATCGGTGGCTGCAAGTACACATCAATCTTACCTTTTGGATTAGACGGACCGGAATTATGACTGTTAGGAACATAAACTCCCGCTTCATGCACATCCCAGGGGAAGATTGTACTGAGTCGGGATAACCGCCAACAAGAGTATGCTTTTCCAGACTGCCCAAAAGGATTAAATCCATCAGCAGATAACCCCAATCGGACATTGCGAGGGTCCTGCGAAAATGCCATATGAACCCTATCAAAATGCTTCCAAGCTTCTCCATCAGATGGATGACACAAGATATCTTGCTCCCTCTCATGCTCACTATGCCACAACATATGAGCTGCAGTGGCCATCGAAGAGTACAATCTTGTAAGTCTTGGCACGAGCGGAAAGTACCACATCTTTTTTAGCGACCTCTTCTTCTCAATGCCCATCCTAGTGGTTGTCTTATACCGATCCGTACCACAAAATCGACAACACGTTATGCTTTCAGTTGAATCATCCTTATGGTACAACATACATCCATTCGGGCACCAATCAATTTTCAAACACCCCAGACCCAAATTTTCCACGGACTTCTTAGCATGATAAAAACTTGTAGGCATCCGATTGCCTTCTGGCAACGCCTTGACACCGACGACCGAGGCGATTAAAACAGCCTTCTTGCATATTGTAGTCAGATTTGATACTCAACCATTCCATGCACATCGACAACTCCGTGTACTCCCGACATCCTTCCCACAATGGAGATCGTGGCAAAGACTCAGCATATCATAGAATCTTTGAGCTTCGGGATTCGGATTCTCCTCTATGTATTGGGAACGCATTCCACCATCTTCTCCCCCATCTTCTTCTAGTACAACACCAACCGATGGTCCAGCATGATCCATTATCATCTGCTCGTATGGATTCAATTCTTCCCTCCCGTCACCACTTCCATAGTACGAACCTTCAGCCACAATCGGGTTTAAGTCAGGCAACGTCTCACCATGGTTACTCCACCAATAGTAATCAGGCATGAAGCCCTTCTCATAAAGATCGGCTACAACTCCATCCACACTTTTGAAAGATTGACACTTGCATCTTTTGCAAGGACACCTCAATTGATCACCGCCCAGCCGTATAAATCTCTCCTGGCTAACAACAAACTCTATAAACTCACCCACTCCAACTCTATACTCTTCCCTAAGATGTTTATTCCGATCCAACCTACGATACATCCATTTTCGATTCTCCGGAATATCCATTGCTGGCAATTAAATAGCCTGATCAATCCTACAATAACACATATATATTACGGTGCATTCCAATAACTCCATCAATCTCGTTCTTATGACAAGGTATGAACCTATCCCATTCGAGAAGAAACCTTTGTCACACTCGGCTACTAATAGTTATTCCCATATTCAAATACCTTATACTTGACAAAATTTCAAAGCATTTCCCATCGGTCTCCAAGTTACACGACTCGAGCACGGTCAGAATCACCGCGATCAAGTATGCACCAGGAGAACAAAAGGAAATGCATCAGACCAAGATTTCAACAAGTATATAAGGCATTTGAACATTGAAATGACTATTGTACGAGTGTGAAAAAGGTTTTTTCCCAAACTGTCCCACTTGGACAATTCAAGATTCAATACAATGAGCATGCATACCTTGATAAGTTACGCATGCTCAATAATATTGAATCTCAAATAGGAAACTAAGGCTTTCGTAAATTAATTATTAACTCTAACAGAAAATAAAACCATTAACCTATAAATATTGCAACATTGTTGAGTTTATATAAATTGCAGCGTAAATCAATACAAACTTAGATTAAATATTGTAGCAAACATCCTATTGAGCTCCGCTCTCCACTAACAAGTAGCAGATATTTTACAAAAACATGCAAAATATCTAAATTATCAAGACACAACCAAAGATCCCGCCTTTCGGACAGGATCACATCCTATTGAGCTCCGCTCTCCACTAACAAACAACACATATTGACAAACACATGCATAAACATTAAATTATAAGCATACAATCATACAATATCACATCCTATTGAGCTCCGCTCTCCACTAACAAACAACACATATTGACAAACACATGCATAAACATTAAATTAATTATCAGCATACAATCAGACAAGATCACATCCTATTGAGCTCAGCTCTCCACTACCAAACAAGACGATAATTCACATAATACATTACAGAGTGTTCAGAGAACTGACCTGAGAGAGAAAACACAACTGAGCAAGGATAAGTGGAGGAGCCGGTAGAAGAATATGACAAGAAGGACCTATCGTGCATAAATGAAATTATTCATTTCAACTCAAATCACTATTCTATTATGTTAAATTGTTATACCTAAATAATTTATCTCATGAATATCTAGTGTTAAAGCATGTTCTGACGAAAAAATAATCAATGAAGCATAAAAAATAATAAGATTGCAGAGCTGAAGGTCAATTTATTTTGATTTCGACTTTTTCTTTAAAAATTATCCTTAAATCGGGCCTAACTGTTTACACAAATCGAATCAATATATTACATATCCAGTACCATAAAAAAAATGTGGATAATGCTAGAATTTCTTTCTATCAAAGAGAAGATTTTCCATGTTGTTCAATGTTCATTTTAGTAAACATGACAGTGCCCATTAAAATAGAAAATAATAGAGAGAAAACTGAAAGGTGTAATTGATTGAATGAGAAAGTTTATTACATCAAGTCATATATAAAAGTGACTTATATTATATGTAAGATAAAGCAACTGATTTGTAACTAACCACTAATTAACTATATTAATTATATGATCTAATAGTCCATCCTAGATAGACAAGATGTTAGGGTCTTAGTTAGTAGGGAAAAATTGTCATAACTCACAAATTCCATTTCTATGATTTTCTAGAATTTAAATCATAAAAATCAAGGAATATGGAAAGTTGTAGCAACTTAGTGATTTGAATGAAAAACATGAAGAGAAAGGAAGGATGATCATTGATCACTAGACAAGCACAAATATCAAATTTGGAGATTTGTTTCCCTTTATGCAAAGAGTTACAAATTTTTGAAATCCAAGAGTAAAATAAAAGGGTATGGTTCGGCCAAGTGGGGGAAAATAGGGGAGAAATTTTTGTTCATCAAATCATTTGGCAAGCATGAAGAGTATGATTATAGAAGCACCAATATTAAGTTTCAAGACTTAAATCAATGGGTACAAAGAGTTATGATTTTTCTACCATTTTCAAGCTTAATTCTTTTTGAACAAAATTAAGAACAAGCATGAAGCTAATCAACTCAACATCAATTGTAATGAAGAAAGGTTGGAGGAAAATTACCTCTAAGTGATGACCCTTGAGTAAGAAATCAAGACACCTTGAGAAGCTAAGAGAAAAGAGAGAAATGTGTTGGATGAAAAAATGAAAATGATGAGTAACAAAAACACACATCCCTAAACTCACACAGATACACTAAACACACACACATACACTAAACACACATCTCTGCACACACACACACACACAAACATCCCAAACAGACACACACACATACACTAAACACACATCTCTGCACACACACACACACACACACACACACAAACATCCCAAACAGACACACACACATACACTAAACACACATCTCTGCACACACACACACAAACATCCCAAACAGACACACACACCTACCCTATGATTACAATCCAATTGAACACACAAACTTTAGTACACAGAACACACAACAAACACACACTCACAACACACACACACACAACACAACAAACACACACACAACACCAATGTACACACAACACACAACAGAAACAACAATGTAGAGAAAGACAACGAGAGAAGCAATTTTTTTTTTTGATAATCAAAGAAATATATTAAAAGAAAGAGCACAAGAAGTGCCTAACCCAAATACACAAATGTCGAAAACAGATTAACAAGACTGAACCTATAGATATTGTTACAACCAAAAGCAAAACTGAAGCACTAAGGTTGCATAATAGCTAAAAGCCAACCCCACATGACACCAAGAACCGATCAACACCACCAAGAGAACCAAAAGCCAAAAGAGAGCACAGCAGAGCAACGAAAAATCCACCCAGCAGCAAACAAATGACAGCAACAGAAAAATGCAGCCCAAAAAACAACAGAGCACACACCAGCTACCACCAAAACTAGCAACTCAAAATACTAAGCACACAACCACCATAACTGTCATAACTTAACCAGAGAATGAGCTTGGGATTCTTAGCAGGTCAGCCAGTAACAACGAGAGAAGCAATTACCTCGGTCAGTGTGAGGGAGGGCGTTGTGGTGGTGGTGGTGGTGTGAGCAATGTGACCAGAATGAGCCCTGAAATGAGGGGGGAATGATAGACAGTGACATAGTGAGACAATGAGACAGAGAGATGGAGTAGAGGAGAGCTTACCTGAGCAGAGGGGAGATGACGGTGGTGACGACGACCGGAGGTGTCTTGGGGTGTTGAGGTGGCCGGAGCGTGCGCCGTAGAAGAGAGAAACAGTGTGTGTCATAAATTTAGCGACGGATTTATTAATCGGTCGCTAATATAAACACAGTTTGACCGTTGCATTTAATTCGGTCGCCATTTCGGTCGCTAAAAATTCATAAATTTCTGACTTTTACTTTCCTTTGTTTAGCGACCGAAGTAGCGACCGATATCTCTGCTACGCTCTATTTCGGTCGCTATTTCGGTCGCAGAATCAACTCTAACCAGTGTTTCATGTAGATCCTACAATCGGTCTCTATTTCGGTCGCAAAAAGGAACCTAAAAATTCGGTCACTATTTTCGGTCGCTAAATGACCTTTTTTTTGTAGTGGCAGCCCAAGGTTGTGGTCGTAGAAACAATTATAATTTTACCCATGTTTTATTTCAACATGATAAGGACTCCTAGCCCATAACAACGAAATTAGGACACACAGTCCTCAATTCCAAAATTAGGACTCCTAGCCCGTAATATCACGATTACGACCCTTGGTCCATAATTCTTGACACAGATCCCAAATCACGTGCATAAACTGAATGCTAGAGGCGACGTCTCGCGAACTAGTATTCTCTTTCACATGTGCTTACTTTTCGCTCAATGAAAATCAAAATCCAAAACAAAACCTCGGTCACTTATCCAAGTAACCGAAACGTTACTAAATCATTTAGGAGAAAATCTTTTCCTTTACAAAGTCTTTTATAAAACATTTGGAAATTCATTTGCTTTTGAAATCCTTCATGGAATAAAGTCAAATATTTTCAAAGGGGTTTTTCCTTCATGAAACACATAGTTCGAAAAAGGTTTTCTCTCGTACAAACTTTGGATCATAAAAAGGTAGTTTCTATTGACTTAAAAAAACTTCAACGTTTCTTTTCAAAACCAGAATCTCATTCTCTTGAAGTAAGTGTTTTAAACAAGGAACTTTTATAAATGAAACCAATACTTTCAAAGTTCTACTCAAGGCTTATTAAGGCTTTTAATCCTTATAATCATTGTGCACAGACTCAAGTCCGGCTTCTCAAACTTCAATCAACAGTAATATATTCTCAACAATAATATCCCAGTTAATGACAGTTCATCACATATATACAACTCACAATACTTTAAGGCAAGTAATATTCAACTTCAAGTAATAATCACAATAGTTCAAGTAGACAAGTCATTCGAGTATTTGCTCCATACCATAATAATATTCAAATCACTCAAGTAAACACATACACACATGCATAAAGTTATTGAATATCCTTAGGCAATCCCCTCTTACCTTCCGTGAAGGTAAGGAGATTAGATGCTTGGAGAGGTAAACCAAGAACGTCCTTGTTTCCTCCGTGATGGAAGTCTAAGGTTATGAACACAAAATCATAAGTTAAAATAAAACAAGAACACTAAACCACAAGGTATAGGTTCGGCCAAGACTAGTTCTTAGGGTTAGAGATTCCCGAAAATTATACAACTCATGGATTTATGATCCTTAAGTGTTAGGAGTTCATAAACAATGATCATTTAACAAAGTTGAATTAAAATCCCACTAAATTATACACTTGGGGTATTCGGCCAAGGCTAGTAAAATAGGCTAGCATTCACTAAAATTTCCAATCTCTTAGGTTTAGCATCCATATGTATTAAGGAGCTCCAAACCATGATCATTTTGGAAAAATAAGAATAAAGTATCCTAGGTCCATAACCTTCTAGGTTCGGCCTTCATAGGATTTATAGGCTAGAAATCTTTAAACTTTCCAATCTCTTAGACTTAGCATCCAAATATCTTATGGAGCTCAAGTGCATGATCATCTTGGAAAACAATGGAAACTTAAACATTCCAATCTCTTAGACCTAGCATCCAAATATCTTATGGAGCTCAAGTCCATGATCATCTTGGAAAATAATGGAAACTTAAACATTCCAATCTTTTAGACCCAGCATCCAAATATCTTATTGAGCTCAAGTCCATGATCATCTTGGAAAAATGAAAGTAATACATACTAGCTTTAATCACATATAATATACAAGTTAGAAATCCTTAAACTTTACAATCTCTTAGACTTAGCATCCAAATATCTTATGGAGCTCAAGTCCATGATCATATTGGAAAACAATGGAAACTTAAACATTCCAATCTCTTAAACCCAGAATCCAAATATCTTATGGAGCTCAAGTCCATGATCATCTTGGAAAAATGAAAGTAATACATACTAGATTTAATAACATATAATATACAAGTTAGAAATCCTTAAACTTTTCAATCTCTTAGACTTAGCATCCAAATATCTTATGGAGCTCAAGTCCATGATCATTTTGGAAAAATAAAAACTCAAACATCCTAGCACCTAAACTCTAAGTTTCGGCCATCATAGGATGATGAGTAAAATAATATTTGTTTAAAAATAACTCTTAGGTTGATAATCACAAGGTATTAAGAGTTCTAAATCCATGATCAATACTTGGAAAGTTGAAACATAGTATCCTAGGCTTACTTATTCATATTTTCGGCCATCATAGGAAAAAGCTATCAAAACTTCCAAGATTTATAGATTCAAGATCAAGGGATAGTTAGAAACTCAAACACATGATCATATTCCAAAAGTTGAAACAAAAGCTTCCTAGGTCACAAATGCAAGCATTCGGCCTTCATTGGAATAGATGAGTAGAGATTTTTGTTTCACACAACCTCTTAGTATGTGAAAACATAAGTTAATACAAGACTATAGAAAGTGGTTTCAACTCAAAAGGAGTTTTCTACCATTTTAGAGAAATTTTAGAAGTTTAAAGCATATAAAGAACACATAAAGTAAACCAAGAAATAAAAGATGAAACTTGCAAAAAGATTCATATGAGAGCATTACCCTTAGTATAAGGAAGAACTTTAATGAAGAACTTAAGTATCAAAGATGAATAAAAACTAAAGCTTTAAGAGCTTGAACTTTTAGAAGAAAGAAGAAGATGAAGGTTTAATGGAGGTTGAAGGAGGAAGATGATGAAGTGAAAATGAAGGGGGTATATATAGAGAGGGGAGATAGTGGCACGAAATTGAGGAGGGAGGAATGAGCTTGGAGAGGAAGTTTTGACCTCGTGCCTTGTTTGGTTGAAGAGGAAAGAGAAAAATAGGTTTTTAGAATATAATATGATATATTTCAAAAAGTGTCATCGTGACCACTTTTTAGGAGGTAGCTTAGGCCATACCTCTAGTGAGTCACCTCATTCCCTCATCTCACCTCAAGCCTTTTATGTCTCCTATTGTGCTCCATTTCGTACCCGGTTGCATTTTTTATCGTAATTCTTCCGACGTTTTCGCCCGAATAAAATATTATATTTTATTTTTGAACTAAAATTTTCAAAATAACCAAAGTAGAAGGAAACATAATAAAAACACTAACTATCTCGTTCACAGGTCAAAATTAGGTTTTCTGCTCAGTAAACTTGTACCGGCAGTGAAAACGCAGACCGGCTTCCGTCTGAATTTTCAACCGAAATTTTTACCGTAACTTCATATGATATAACAACACAATAAAATGATTTTAGTTTAATTAAAATCATCCTCTAAATTTAATCTAAAATAAACACATTTAAATATGTATTTACTGCTACATAAAGCATAGGAAAAACATGGTGTTACAATACTACCCCTCTAAAAAGAATTTCGTCCTCAAAATTATGTAACTTGAAACTAAACAGGATCTCTCACTATAAAGATCATACTATCAGAAGAAAGTATCTAAAAGAACTTCATCAATCCAAAAGAATACAGAAACATCTAGTGTATGAAGATCATTTAGTAGGTTCAGGGAGGTAAAAATGTATCATCAGTACACGTTTACAATCATGAATCTAAAAAGTTTCTCCTTTCACTAGAATTTCCTGGTCAACAATTTAAAAGAGCAACAGTTCCATAAGAATTCAAACTGAATCACTTCCACCAAAAGTAAAAGTGATTAGATTAAGTTTCATCAAGAACTTCTTTTATAAACATACACATCCCATGCAACAACAAGGCAATTCACAACTTTAGGAAAAGAAAGATTGGATCCAAAGTCTAAACTGACCACAACAATCAAAAAGAAAAGGGAACTGGAATAAATTTCTTAAAGAGACTTTTATTCCCAAAAGTCATAAGAAACATACATTCACTGGAACGACTAGTAACATAGGAGACCCTATAGTGTCAAATACTTAAGGGCGTCAAAACACAATTATACTTAGAATCCTATTACAACTTAGAATTATAGACCACTGCCATAAGACCTTCAAATTGCACACTACTTCTGTTGTAAAAGATTATCAGATTGTGAAGCTCCAACGCCAGTCATGGTGTAAACTCTTCCCTTTGCCGTGGGTCTATCAGTCCCTAAGGTGTTGACAGCCCTTTCAAACCTTGGTGCATTACAATCCCTTGACAAGTGTCCTATTTGTCCACAGTTGTAACATTTCGTTCCCTTGCATAGGCAAACATCAGCCATGTGATCTGGGTCTCCACACTAGTAACATCTTCTAAATTGGCCTCGATTTTGGTTCTGTTGGCCTCCACTTCCTGATTCAGAATTATCAGAATGATGTTGTTGTTGATTCTGGTCATTCCCTTGTGGTTGGAAATAAGGTTCCCTCCGATGCTGCTTCCCTTTTTGATTCTGATTTTGATATTGGTCTTTGGAACGAGTGGGTCCTCCAACAGTTTCTCCGTTGCCTCTTTCCTTCCTCATTAGTTCCACTTTCTACACTTCTCTACTAAGGCTTGAAAATTCCGGATTTCCAATGGTAGTACCGATTCCTTGATTTCGAAATGCAGTCCTTTCACAAAACGCTCGCACTTCCAATCTTCACTTGGGTTGTTCTGGAAAAAGTGAAAGTACTTGGCAAAAGATTCAAACCTTGTCGCATACTCTCCAACAGTTAATTCTTTCTGCTGAAATTGTAGAAATTCTTGCTCCTTCCCAGCTCGTGCACTTTGAGGAAAATACTTGTCTAAGAACCTGGGCCGGAATACTCCCCATGTGATCTCCTGATTCTCTGCTTCCAACAACTGTTCGGTGGCCTTCCACCAATACTCAACATCACCGACCAACAGAAAAGTGGCATAGGATACCTTCACTCCCTCAGGACTGTGAATCAACTTAAACATTTTCTCTAACTCTTGAATCCATAAGTCAGCTTTCACAGGATCCACGTCTCCATGAAATTGGGATGGATTTTGGCATCTAAAAGCAGGTAAATTTTTGCCTTCAATAGTGTGCTCAGCTCGAGCTTGTTCCTGTTGGTTCTAGGCAGTCATCATAGCAGTTTGATGTGCAATAGCCGCTGCCACATTTTCCAAAGCCTGAGCAGCATAGTCCACTCTATCGTCATAATTCTCATTCATGTTGGCACGACCGCCAATAGGACCACCTCTGCGACCACGTCCATGACCGCGTCCATGTCCTCGTCCACGACCACCTTCTGGTGCTGGTTCCATAATTGACCTGCCGAACAAATCAGTCAAGCCACAACCAGGAAATGAAACGTGTAAAGGCGTATCAACACACATTACTTCTAAGAAGTAATCCAAATAAAACTTAATTCAGAGAAAACACAACGTCAACAAAACAGACCTATTTCCCAAAGATCCCGAAAGACTCAACCAGCTCTGATACCACCTGTGACACCCCCCTTAAGGTATTAATACATAACACATGCGAAATTTAAATTAAAAAGATAATTTGCTGGTTGCTTTCGTAAAATTGTTTTCTTTTAAGTCAGAAACTAGGGTATAAAGTTTTTCTTTAAGGATAACTATGAAATCCATCATATATACATTTAAAATGTAAAGTCATATTCGTAACAAAGTTACCGTGACATGCAACATTTCTCTAAGTTTCCACTTTCGAAAGAAAAGGTTTAAACTACAGATGGATGTATATAACACTACATTTACCGACCTCTTTAGATATATAACCCAACACAGACTCCTAAGCTGGTCATTCTATCAAATATTCATTGGAGAGACCCCCAATCAGAATACTTTCCCAACCTCTAACACTAGGTCTTCAAGTGACTTACAAAGACTCCTCTGCAACATCGGTACTAGAGTACCAAGGTACTACAGCAAAACCCGAAGAGACCTGATATAACTATAAGAGTGAGACACCGGTAAATGGATATATCATACAACAACCATACACATGATACATGCAACACCTTGGCATATTAACGTTTTAACATTACTCATAGGTAAACAACAAGTATTATTTCAATGGGTCTCATACTCGAATCAATCAATTTTATAAAGATAATGGATGACACTTCAATCATCAGGCTCTAATATTAATCTCATGAGATACCAACACCGCTTTATCATTAAGAAAGAAAGAGTTGATCAGGCTCATATGCCACGTTTGGCAAGTTGTCTCCGTCACCTTATGCACCCGGATCAACATCATCACGAATCCCTTATAACGGCCATTCGGATGTATACCTCATCAAATACCACATCTTAAGCGGGTATTCGGTTAACTCAAGCACGTCTGCTAAGGGGAAATGCATATGAATAAAATACTTTTCATTATCGAGACTTTTCTTTGTGTTCACTCTTTTCAGTTGTCGAAGCCCAAAGCTGACGACTATTCACAATTTCCATTACTTGAAAATCAATAACACAGGACACGCAGTCCGAGTGCTCAATCACAACACCTTAGACCGATGCCGCAGCCCAATGTTGTGGTCGTAGAAACAATTATAATTTTACGCATATTTTATTTCAACATGATAAGGACTCCTAGCCCATAACAACGAAATTAGGACACACAGTCCTCAATTCCAAAATTAGGACTCCTAGCCCATAATATCACGATTACGACCCTTGGTCCATAATTCTTGACACGGATCCCAGATCACGTGCATAAACTGAATGCTAGAGGCGATGTCTCGTGAACTAGTATTCTCTTTCACATGTGCTTACTTTTCGCTCAGTGAAAATCAAAATCCAAAACAAAACCTCGGTCACTTATCCAAGTAACCGGAACGTTACTAAATCATTTAGGAGAAAATCTTTTCCTTTACAAAGTCTTTTATAAAACATTTGGAAATTCATTTGCTTTTGAAATCCTTCATGGAATAAAGTCAAATATTTTCAAAGGGGTTTTTCCTTCATGAAACACATAGTTCGAAAAAGGTTTTCTCTCGTACAAACTTTGGATCATAAAAAGGTAGTTTCTATTGACTTAAAAAAACTTCAACGTTTCTTTTCAAAACCAGAATCTCATTCTCTTGAAGTAAGTGTTTTAAACAAGGAACTTTTATAAATGAAACCAATACTTTCAAAGTTCTATTCAAGGCTTATTAAGGCTTTTAATCCTTATAATCATTGTGCACAGACTCAAGTCCGGCTTCTCAAACTTCAATCAACAGTAATATATTCTCAACAATAATATCCCAGTTAATGACAGTTCATCACATATATACAACTCACAATACTTTAAGGCAAGTAATATTCAACTTCAAGTAATAATCACAATAGTTCAAGTAGACAAGTCATTCGAGTATTTGCTCCATACCATAATAATATTCAAATCACTCAAGTAAATACATACACACATGCATAAAGTTATTGAATATCCTTAGGCAATCCCCTCTTACCTTCCGTGAAGGTAAGGAGATTAGATGCTTGGAGAGCTAAACCACGAACGTCCTTGTTTCCTCCGTGATGGAAGTCTAAGGTTATGAACATAAAATCAAGTTAAAATCAAACAAGAACACTAAAACACAAGGTATAGGTTCGGCCAAGACTAGTTCTTAGGGTTAGAGATTCCCGAAAATTATACAACTCATGGATTTATGATCCTTAAGTGTTAGGAGTTCATAAACAATGATCATTTAACAAAGTTGAATTAAAATCCCACTAAGTTATACACTTAGGGTATTCGGCCAAGGCTAGTAAAATAGGCTAGCATTCACTAAACTTTTCAATCTCTTAGGTTTAGCATCCATATGTATTAAGGAGCTCTAAACCATGATCATTTTGAAAAAATAAGAACAAAGTATCCTAGATCCATAACCTTCTAGGTTCGGCCTTTATAGGATTTATAGGCTAGAAATCTTTAAACATTCCAATCTCTTAGACCTAGCATCCAAATATATTATGTAGCTCAAGTCCATGATCATCTTGGAAAACAATGGAAACTTAAACATTCAAATCTCTTAGACCCAACATCCAAATATCTTATGGAGCTCAAGTCCATGGTCATCTTGAAAAAATGAAAGTAATACATACTAGCTTTAATAACATAGAATAAACAAGTTAGAAATCCTTAAACTTTCCAATCTCATAGACTTAGCATCCAAATATCTTATGGAGCTCAAGTCCATGATCATTTTGGAAAAATAAAAAAAAAACTCAAACATCCTAGCACCTAATCTCTAAGTTTCGGTCATCATAGGATGATGAGGAAAATATTCTTTGTTTAAAAATAACTCTTTGGTTGAGAATCACAAGGTATTAAGAGTTCTAAATCCATGATCAATATATACTTTGAAAGTTGAAACACAGTATCCTAGGCTTACTTATTCATATTTTTGGCCATCATAGGAACAAGCTATCAAAACTTCCAAGATTTATAGATTCAAGATCAAGGGATAGTTAGAAACTCAAACACATGATCATATTCCAAAAGTTGAAACAAAAACTTCCTATATAGGTCACAAATGCAAGCATTCGGCCTTCATTGGAAGAGATGAGTAGAGATTTTTGTTTCACACGACCTCTTATTATGTGAAAACATAAGTTAATACAAGACTATAGAAAGTGGTTTCAACTCAAAAGGAGTTTTCTACCATTTTAGAGAAATTTTAGAAGT
The DNA here is from genome assembly GCA_030762895.1 of Sophora flavescens. NCBI lineage: Eukaryota > Viridiplantae > Streptophyta > Magnoliopsida > Fabales > Fabaceae > Sophora > Sophora flavescens. The sequence goes on from CM061064.1 coordinate 38,078,652, forward strand.
TTAAAGCATATAAAGAACACATAAAGTAAACCAAGAAATAAAAGATGAAACTTGCAAAAAGATTCATATGAAAGCATTACCCTTAGTATAAGGAAGAACTTTAATGAAGAACTTAAGTAGAAAAGATAAATGAAAACTAAAGCTTTAAAAGCTTGAACTTTTAAAAGAAAGAAGACGATGAAGGTTTAATGGAGGTTGAAGGAGGAAGATGATGAAGTGAAAATGAAAGGGGTATATATAGAGAGGGGAGAGAGTGGCACGAAATTGAGGAGAGAGGAATGAGCTTGGAGAGAAAGTTTTGACCTTGTGCATTGTTTGGTTGAAAAGGAAAGAGAAAAATAGGTTTTTAGAATATAATATGATATATTTCAAAAAATTTCATCGTGACCACTTTTTAGGAGGTAGCTTAGGCCATACCTCTAGTGAGTTGATGAGTTTGATTTCACCTCATCTTTGTCTATCATTTTGCATGCATTTTCATGTAGTTTAGGGACATTTAATTGGATTTTTGGTTATTTTTACTTTGGAACGGGTAAGGCGGTTTTCGTGGTGTTGTTTTGCAGAAATCAAGGGTAAAATGCTCAAGATCAACCATGATGGAGTTTGGATGAAGAAGGAGCTTGAAAAGTGAAGAAAATGAGCCAAACAGAGCCCATCACGGCCTAGCCGTGATGCCCATCACGGCCATGATCGAGCAAAACTGAAAAGGAAGAAAGATCGAGTCGAATCGGTCACGGCCTAGCCGTGATGACCATCACAGCCGTGACCTAAAACCCCCACAAGTCAGAGTCTATCACGGCCTAGCCGTGATTCCTATCATGGCTGTGGAAAGAAGTCTCGCGTCGCGAGCATACTTTCGCGTCGCGAAAGTTCTAGAACCTATAGGATTGCCAAAGGCAGAAGCCGTCAAGGCCTGGCCGTGATGTCCATCACGGCCGTGACGCGCATTACTTGGACCTGAAGCAACTAAATTGGATCAGAATTTGAGTTAGATTGGGATTCAAACTTCCCACATCTATAAATAAGGACCAGGCAGATACATATACATTGACACTTGGTTGCTACCACTTAGGCTTCAATTTTGGATCTCTCTTCTTCTCCTCCTCTTCTTCTCTTATTTTCTGTTTTAATGTTATTTGTAATCAAGCTTGTCCTCACCATGACAAAGCTTGAGTAATAGCTTAGTTTCTGGGGATTGGGGCCATGCCCGAGAACTGATTTATGTTGTTAATTTGATGTAATATCTTTGTTAATTTCGATTTTGTTTTAGATATGATTTCTAGTGTTTGGATCACTCGTAAATTCAGTGGCCACTTGTTTGCGTGTCATAGGCATTCTAAGGAGGAACCTAGCGGTGAACTTAGGTGTCAGATCTATAGAGTCAGACTTAGGACTGAAATCACGAGAGTTAGAAGCCGTCCTTCGAGGATCAACGAGTTGTCACGAAACGCAAGGGGTCCAATCTGAATTCAACTACCACGAGAGTAGGGGTTGGTTCAATTGGGCACGGTTTTTGTAACCCGAGAGGGAGCTTAAACTATTAGAGGATAAACTCGCCTTCAAGGCATTTTCGATAATTAATAAGGGTAAATCAGATTAGTAACATAAACAGCCTCGTAGGTAACCCAAATCCCTAGGAATCCATTTAGATCCAAAAACCACAAATAGATTTGTTTTCTGTTTTATTTATCTCTTAATTCAAATTCAAAACCTTTTCAAAATATCAAATCCTTTTTATACAGTCCAGATTTACCAAATTGAAAATTAGTTGTGATTCGAGATCACAGTCTCTGTGGGATCGATATCTTTTATTACTTGGCGACAATCCGGTACACTTGCCGGAATCGCACGTGCGTTCGCACGCCTATCAAGTTTTTGGCGCCGTTGCCAGGGACTGTGCATTTTCGAATCTCAATTTAATTTTTAAATTGATTTTTCTGGACCTTTTCTTTTTATTTAATTTTTATCTTTGAAAAAAAAAAATCAAAATTTCTTTCCTTCTAGTGTATCCATCTCTCTGTGTGTTATATGCAAAGATCCCTAAGTCTTGGGAGCCTTAGTGAGGTTGATCCAGAAATCGAGAGGACCTTCCATAGACGTAGGAGACAACAAAGAGAGGGAGAAAGGTTGAGTCCCATTCCACTCATGGCGAATCAACCGGATACGAAACCGTTGAAGGACTACGCAGCCCCAAATGCTTGGGGTTTGCGAACTGGGATTGCTAGGCCAGAGATTGAGGCGGAGAACTACACTATACCGCCTATGCTAATCAACATGATTAGGCAGCACCAATTCGGAGGATTGCCCTCGGAGGACCCGACTGATCACGTAGAAACATTCTTGGAGTTCACCGATGCAATTAGGATTCATGGTGCCCCGGTCGATGCTATACGCTTAAGGTTATTCCCCTCATCTCTGACTGGAAAGGCAAAGGCTTGGCTAAAGCAATTGCCCGCCAACACCTTGTCTACTTGGGACCAACTGGAACAGGCGTTCTTGGAGAAATTCTTCCCTCCATCCAAGACGGCCTATATACGAACCCAGATCACCGGCTTCTTCCAAAAAGACGGAGAATCCTTATCGGAAGCTTGGGATCGCTACAAGGGACTGCTGGAGTCTTGCCTACACCATGGACTCGAGAGGTGGTTATTAGTGCACACCTTCTACAACGGATTGGACTACTCTTCGAAGGTGTCACTTGATTCTGCAACTGGTGGAGCATTTATGAATAGGCCTCTGACTGAGGCATTCAACATCATTGAAAACGTGGCCACCAACTACCACCAATGGGGTTTAGAAAGAGGTAATAACCCGAACAAGATTTCGGGGGGTAAGTTTGAAGTTAATAGCACTGATCTTATAATGTCAAAAATAGACTCACTTAATAAACGTTTTGATCGGCTTGAAAGGGCAAATGTGAGTGCAATAAGTGCTACTAACATTGTTTGTGAGATTTGTGGAATACAGGGACACGACATCATGGAGTGCCCACGAGGTATTGCTCATGGATCCGGCGTTTCGGGGGAACAAGTGAACGCGTGTCACAACTTCTACGACACAAACCCGAAGTTGCCCAATTATGCTCCACCAAATCCCTACAACCAAAGGAAGAACCACCCTTACCTCTCCTACGGCAACTACAGCAACACGCTGAACCACGAGTTCCAAGAGGGCCAAGGTAATAGGAAACCCATAGCGGGGTATCCTCAGGTACAGCAGTCTAAACTCGAGTCTTTATTGGAAAGTTTTGTTGAAACCCAAACAAAACAAAATGAGGAGTTTAGACAGCAAGGCAGGGCAGTGAACGAGGCAATAAAAGAGCTAGCATCTAAGGTAGACAACTTAGCAATCCATAACAAGATGCTAGAAACCCAGATTGCCCAACAAGCCAGCACATACACTAGACCTAAGGGTACGTTCCCGGGTCAACCCGAAGCTAATCCCATTGAGTATTGTAATGCCATACACTTGAGGGATGATAAGCTTGGGGTGAGGGTAAAGGACGTGGAACCAGAGGAGGACATGAGCGAAGATGAAGAGCCAGAACCAAAGTATGTCCCTCCACCACCGTACCAACCCCCGATACCTTTCCCACAAAGGTTGGTCAAGAGAAAGCAAGTAGACATGGAAGCTAAAGTGCCTCCTAAACTGAAAGACCCAGGTAGTAGGCATACTAGAGAACGTTCCTGTAAAGGTAGGGAAATTCTTCATCCCTACCGATTTCCTGGTATTGGATATGAAAGGGAATTCTGAATTCCCCATCATTTTAGGAAGGCCATTCTTGGCCACCGAGGAGAGAATAGATGTAAGGAATGGTAATCTCTCTCTAAATGTAGAGGAAGGTAGGGTCGATTTTGAATTTACTAACTCATATAACAACCCTCCTTTTGAGAGCCATGTGTGCAGGATCGATATAACGTCTCCAGTGGTAAAGGAAGAGCTCAACATGGAAGCAACTCCAAAGATATGCATGGCTGATGATGCACCCAGTGGTGATGAAGTTGGAGTTGCTGATCATGTGGAAACAAAACTTCCGCCGGGGGGGAGTAGGGCCAGGAAGGTCCGAATGAAAAGAGCAAAGCGGAAGCGTAATTGGCCATATGAGCAGAATCGACTCTTTGAAGGACTCCCATGGAAGAGAAGCGTTCCTGCACTTCTACGCCCAGCCGACCCCGGTTGATTGAAGGAAGTTTGGTCAAGCTTAGGACCGTAAACAAGCGCTTCTTGGGAGGCAACCCAAGTTTTCTTTCCCTTTTCCTTTTATTTTTGAATTTATCTCTTGAATAATTTGATAAGATCAAGAGGCAAAAATCATAAATTAATAGATTTGTCTAGTGTTTTCAGGTTAAAGAGAAAGGACTAAGAAAGCCAGAAGCCATCACGCCCAGGCCGTGACAGTTGTCACGGCCGTAATGAGCTAATAAAGGAGACCAGAAAGGATCACGGCCCAGCCGTGATATACATCACGGGCGTGATGAGTAGGATGCTAAGACCAGAATTAATCACGGCCTGCCCGTGATGAGCCTCACGCCCGTGATGCTATTTCCAACAAGTTTTTAACTGGAATGTGAGCCAACACCCGCTACCACCTCGGTGAGTTGTTCCATTTTTCTCCTCTCTCCGACTTGATTATTTACATTGGAGACAATGTAAGTTTTAAGCTTGTGGTAGGGGTATTTCTGCATTTGCATTTTTGCATTCATATTGCATTCACATAGGCATAGTTTGGTATGATCACATTCTCTAGGTTACCCCTTGCTTAGAATAGGCATCCAATTGTGAGAACTTGGTGCCAAATGAATTGAGATAGTGAATTTTTGAACCCAATTTTTTTATTCTGGTGATAAGGTTAAAAATAAAAATTCTTGAGATGATCTTTTGATAGTTAATAATTAGCATGTGGTTCCTTAGATTTGTATTTCTCACTGATTTTTGAACTACTAAATGTAAGATTTTGAGCCAAAAAGGAGTACTCACTAAATCTACCTCATTCCTTGTGATAGAGTGATTTAATTCCTCTTGGACTGTATTTTCTAGAACTTGACTTGAATCCGTTTTGAAACTTGAAAATTTTTGAAAACATTTTTGAAAATGATTGAGGCACTAGGTATTTTTCTGGCCTTCTGAGCTTTGATTGATTAAATGCTACCCCCTAGTTGCCCAGTTTTGAGCCTACAAGAAATAAAATACTTTTCTTGGTACCTTGAATTACTTAGATGAATAATGCTTGGTATGGCACCTTTTAAAGTATTACAGAAGGGTAAAAATGGTAGTTTGAAAAGTATGGGATGAGAAAACTAGAAAATATTTCTCTTGAGCTATAAATCTCCCCTTCTCCAAATAAATAAAATGAAATGAACACAAATAAAATGGAGGAGGGGATGACAAAAGAAAAAAGAAAGAAAGAAAGAAAGAAAGGTGGAAAAGTGAATCAAAGCCCAAAAAAGGGGTATTTTAGAAGGTGTCATGCTTTGCAATGTTTGATAATTTGTTTAGCCTTCTTGAAATTCCCGTCTCTTGATTTTCCCACCTAACAATAAATCCCATGGCCACATTACAACCAAAGTCAAAGACCTCTTGATTCTTATGTGTTTTCATTAATAAAGTAGAGATTTGGTTAATAGTCAAGCCTATGGTAGAATACATTCCTTGAGGAAATTGAGCGAATTGTCATATACCCTAAAATACTTGAGTGAGGTGAGATGAGTGCCCAAATCAGTGAGAATATGAATTTGAAGAACCTAAGCTTCTAATTGGACTTGAAATTGATTATCTCTTGGGGATTTATTGAATATGCCTATTACTTGGATTAGTTGCTAGGGTTCTTGGTTCACTATCCATGCTTTGATTGATTTATCTTATGGCTCGGGTAATTGCTTGAGGACAAGCAAAATCTTAAGCTTGGGGTGATTTGATGAGTGTGATTTCACCTCATCTTTGTCTATCATTTTGCATGCATTTTCATGTAGTTTAGGGACATTTAATTGGATTTTTGGTTATTTTTACTTTGGAACGGGTAAGGCGGTTTTTGTGGTGTTGTTTTGCAGAAATCAAGGGTAAAATGCTCAAGATCAACCATGATGGAGTTTGGATGAAGAAGGAGCTTGAAAAGTGAAGAAAATGAGCCAAACAGAGCCCATCACGGCCTAGCCGTGATGCCCATCACGGCCATGATCGAGCAAAACTGAAAAGGAAGAAAGACTGAAGTCAGAACTGGTCACGGCCTAGCCGTGATGACCATCACAGCCGTGACCTAAAACCCCCACAATTCAAAGTCTATCACGGCCTAGCCGTGATTCCTATCATGGCTGTGAAAAGAAGTCTCGCATCGCGAGCATACTTTCGCGTCGCGAAAGTTCTGGAACCTATAGGATTGCCAAAGGCAAAAGCCGTCACGGCCTGGCCGTGATGTCCATCACGGCCGTGACGCGCATTACTTGGACCTAAAGCAACTGAATTGGATCAAAATTTGAGTTAGATTGGGATTCAAACTTCCCACATCTATAAATAAGGACCAGGCAGATACATATACATTGACACTTGGTTGCTACCACTTAGGCTTCAATTTAGGATCTCTCTTCTTCTCCTCCTCTTCTTCTCTTATTTTCTGTTTTCATGTTATTTGTAATCAAGCTTGTCGTCACCATGACAAAGCTTGAGTAGTAGCTTATTTTCTAGGGATTGGGGCCATGCCCGAGAACTGATTATGTTGTTAATTTGATGTAATATCTTTGTTAATTTCGATTTTGTTTTAGATATGATTTCTAGTGTTTGGATCACTCGTAAATTCGGTGGCCACTTGTTTGCGTGTCATAGGCATTCTAAGGAGGAACCTAGCGGTGAACTTAGGTGTCGGATCTATAGAGTCAGACTTAGGACTGAAATCACGAGAGTTAGAAGCCGTCCTTCGAGGATCAACGAGTTGTCACGAAACGCAAGGGGTCCAATCTGAATTCGACTACCACGAGAGTAGGGTTGGTTCAATTGGGCACGGTTTTTGTAACCCGAGAGGGAGCTTAAACTATTAGAGGATAAACTCGCCTTCAAGGCATTTTCGATAATTAACAAGGGTAAATCAGATTAGTAACATAAACAGCCTCGTAGGTAACTCAAATCCCTAGGAATCCATTTAGATCCAAAAACCACAAATAGATTTGTTTTCTGTTTTATTTATCTCTTAATTCAAATTCAAAACCTTTTCAAAATATCAAATCCTTTTTATACAGTCCAGATTTACCAAATTGAAAATTAGTTGTGATTCGAGATCACAGTCTCTGTAGGATCGATATCTTTTATTACTTGGCGACAATCCGATACACTTGCTGGAATCGCACGTGCGTTCGCACGCCTATCATGAGTCACCTCACTCCCTCATCTCACCTCAAGCCTTTTATGTCTCCTATTCTACTCCATTTCGTACCCAGTTGCATTTCCGATCGTAATTCTTCAGTCGTTTTCATCCGAATAAAATATTTTATTTTATTTTTGAATGAAAATTTTCAAAATAACCAAAGTGGAATGAAACATAATAAAAACAGTAACTATCTCGTTCATGGGTCAAAATTAGGTTTTCTACTAAGTAAACTTGTACCGACAGTGAAAACGCAGACCGGCTCCCGTCTGAATTTTCAACCGAAATTTTTACCGTAACTTCATATGATATAACAACACAATAAAATGATTTTAGTTTAATTAAAATCATCCTCTGAATTTAATCTAAAATAAATATATTTAATTATGTATTTACTGTTACAGAAAGCATAGGAAAAATAGGGTGTTAAAACAGGCGTATAAGTACCTTGCATATACAATGTCAATACTCCTATCTAGTATGATTTTTGTATTGTTAACGTGTTTGTAAATCTTGTAGTCATAAATGCTTACTTATCATTGACATTCATATGATCACATTAATCCATTTTTTAAAAAAAAAACTAAGTGTCTATGCAATTCAAATAGGAGATCTTTAGATTTCCTAATTCCTTATGGATTTGCATAGTCACTCATTTAATAAAACTCTGATTAATTGAATGTCAAGTATATTATTGAACATTTATTGATTTGCACCATATGTAATTACTTTTATTAATGGGCCATCCCAATATGTGATTACTCTTGATAGATCTATGTCGATATCATTCTATGGCCTTTACGAATTTAAAAACCTCTTGTCAAATCCACTGACTAAAGACTTAACTATTGTAGTATTATAACTCATGTTGGTTTGGTTAAGTCTTTCGATGTTAAGGAGGGGTGGGTAGCTCAACTGGTTTGAGCTAAGAATATAAGGAGTTGAAGGATCGGGGTTCAAACCTAGTAAAGAAAAAAAACTAACATAACATACTAAACATACTAATATTTGCCTAACAAAAAAAAAAGTCTTTCGATGTTTTGGTTAGTGGGAGTTTATTATGAGATGCGTATGAGATGATATTTCTTTATTATATATCTCTTATAGCATTTTAAGATGCTTGGACCATTCTTGAATTGCATATTTCTATTTATTATTTATGCAATTTTATATTTACCATTCTATATGTGAGATATGAGCTTTTAGCATGTATGATTTACTTCTCTATCGGATATTATTTCTGCAGCGTTAAAGCTTATATTTCTTATATTGTTGGTTAATGTGTGCTTTGACCATAATTGATATTTCACTCTTAATAGTTGTCATTATATTTTAATGATGAATTAATTCTATTCATGCGGGAGAATTGTTAAATTTTTAATTTAACATGTGTATAATTATGTAGATTAGCATTAATTAATAATTAAAATATAATCTATATTTATTAATATATCAGTTATGAAATTAATAATTATAATTCTGAATCACTTAACCAATCGGTGAAAATAGTAATTGCATGCGTATCCACTGAGAGTGACCTTATGATGGACTCGGTCACTCTATTGTTAACCCGTTGAGAGGTCCTTACTCTCCGGTTGTAGGTTAAAAAGACTGTCTCCCCATTGAGCAGTTTCATATGTCGTAGATGCTTACCAGTCAGAAAAGATAGCAGTTTACCCTCACACTCTGGTCAAGATCAATGGTCACTGCAATGTTCTAATTAAGGTACACAATTTTTGTCTTGGTTCTTTGTTCAACATGTATAACATGCTATAATTTGTATCTACACATCTAAGAACTCTAGTTTTTCCTTCAACATTATCATGTTTATTTCTTCTATACACCCTAAAACTATGGTAACGGAAGCGAAAATGGAGATGGAAAGTAGAAAGGATCTCCACTCCCATAATTGGCACTCTAGATCTGTATTTCAGAACAAGAACACAATTTCCATATCTAAAGATAATAATACATTACAAACGCAAATTACAACAACACAATCCAACATATATCATACTATCATAGTGTTGTAAACATAGGTAGTAGACAAGTCACCATTGGTGTACAAACCAAACTCAATCTCGATAACAATCATTATACATCAAGAGCAAGGAGTAATATATATATAACAAAAGAAGGAGCTCTATAACTCGTGGGCTCTCTTATCACTTAGTCGTTCTTGGCAGAGTCTTTGAGAAAGCTCTAAGAAGATCAGAATATAGTGGAAACTGTGCCATTGAATAGAAAGTAACAGGCAAGCAAGTGAACACATAAATAGGGAAAACAATATGCCAGTACTTATCCTTAAGCACAAAGAAATGAGCAGCACAGAAAGAAACAAACATTGCAACAATGGATATGAGGAGAGTAGTTAAGCCCAAAAGAAGTTTCAGGGGCAAATTTCTGCGGAAATCTTGAGCTTTTTTTTTAGAAATGATTATAGAAAGAAACATTATGAGTGCAGTGACAGAGAAACAAAGTCCAATGAGGGTAGAGATACCAAATGCTTCGAATGCAGATTGGCCTTCTAATACAGGTTTTCCTTCATCGGTTCCACCAGGGACAGTGCTAGATGTAGCAAATGTAACGCCAGCAACAAGTGCTGCCACAACTGAGCAAGATTCAGATGTTTCCTTGAGCCATTCGCTACTTTCCTTCAGCAGCTCTTTATGTGATTCCGTGAATATTTCCCCTGAGGTTTTGTCTGCTTTGTTCGTTCTAAAAGTGAAATGCTTCGGCACTAGTCCTTCAATGTACTGCTCCATCAGATCATAAAAATCAAATGATTAATTAAGAAACATATCAATTAATTAATTATTATTGTCAGAAAAGATCCACAGGATTAATGTATATGTAATATATGTACTCTCCTTTGTAAAGAGCAAAGTTATACAGTCCCACTTATGCTCTGTTTGTTGGTTTAGTCTCATTTTAGCTTCAATGTAAGTTTGAACCAGTCAATAAGTATAGAAATCGAGTGTATTGATTTTGTATGGGGTAGACTTTCAATTCTCTTGTATTATAGTTAAATCCATTTGTATATTGAGTGTATTCTGATGTTATATTTGCTGGAGCACGCCTAATGTCCGCTGCTCCTGGTCGTTGGCGGCGACATCAACGGCCTCTGCATCCCGCTCAATCCCTTTCCACAGGAAGCGAAATGGGCTCCCTGGTAATAGTTGTTATTGTTTACTCCCCTTTTCATAGCATTTTTGTCTTAATGTTTGAATATCACCTTACTCTTTTTAGAGGAGAAAAAAAAACTCTAACTCTAATCCTTCAAGGCTTCAACAAAGTTTGACGACGACGGAGCCACATCAAATACCACCTATCGGAGCCAGCAACCGCTCATGCCCCAAATATTAAACAGCATGCATGGGTGCGGGTACTCCCGTACCCACCCGCACCCTATATATATATAAAATAAAAATAAAAATTAAGGTTTAATTGTATCTTTTCTTAGGTAGTATGATTGTGTGGTTTTGGTCTTACATGTTTCAATTGTAACAATGGGTCCTTTAAGTATCGCGATTATGAAATTTTAGTCCCTCGGGTTCCAATTGAAACAATTAGATCCCTTAGGTGATACGATTGTGCAGTTTTGGTCCTTCAAATATCACAATTATGCAATTTTAAATGTCAGCAGCCTACATGACACATGTGGGACTGATTTAGCACTTAGTGAGGTCGGCTTGACAACTTACATAACATTCCAATATAGCATTATTGACACATCAAATACTTTAATTGACACATAGGAATGTCATGTAAGCTATCAAGCTAGTCTCACTAAGTGCAAAATCAATTATACGTGTGCCATTTAGGCTACTAACATTTAAAATTGCATAATTGTGATATCTAGGGGATCAAAATTACACAATCGTAATACTTGAGAGACCCGATTGGCGCAATTGGAACCTGAGGGACTAAAATTGCACAATTGCAATACCTGGGAACCTAATTGTCACAATTGAAACATGAGGGACCAAAATAGCACAAACATAATACATGAGGGACCAAAGTGCAATTAAGCCTAAAATTAATGTACTAAGTTCTAAACCTAGTGCTCATTAATGTTTGTTCCTTTCCTACCGTGGTGTGGTTAATTACTTTTATTTTATTTTTCAAAATAATATTGTATTTACTTTATTTTAATTAGGGGTATTATTGTCCTTCAAATAATAATATCATTTATTTCTCATCTCTTTCTTTTTTATTTCTCTCATACCAAATAATATAAAAAATGTTTAATTACTGAGTTAGTCCATGAATTATTTGAATATTTTCAATTAGGTCCCTGAACTAAAAAAAAATCTAATTAGGTGGCTGAACATATATAAAATTTTCAATTGGGTCCTTAAATTAAAAACTTTCTAATTGGAGTCCTGAACTTATATAAAATTTTCGATTAGGTCCCTAAAATAAAAATGTGAATATATAAAATAAAAAATAATAAAATGATATATGATGAAATTTAAAAAATATAATATTGCTTGACATAATAATAAAATGAAAAAAATACAAATATGAGAGGAAAAACTCATAATTTAAAATAATAATAATAAAAAATAAAACTTAGTGAGAAAAAATATTTTTTAGCATAATAATTAAATAAAATTAAATAATTTGAGAGACAAAATTTAGTTCTTGAAATGATAATAACAAAATAATGAAACATGAAATTGTATTAGAAAATTCATGTTTTATAACAAAATATTAAGATATTAAACTAAGTCGAATATTTAATATAGCATTAAAATAATAACAATTAACATAACAAGCAAAAATATTATTTAAGAAATATTAAAATAATTTAATAAAAACCTCAATTAAAATATAAAATAACATAATGGCTGATAAAATAAATTAAATAACTCAAAATAAAATTGACATTCAAATCAAGATGTGATATTTACTTAACTAGATTCTTTATTTTATTTATTATTTCAAACAATAAATTTATTGTTAATTGAGGTTTATTCTGTTTTATTTATATTTTTCTAATTGAGGTTTATCAGTTTAATATTTTAATATTTTGTTATAAAACATGGATTTCCTAGTACAATTTCATAATCATTATATTGTTATTATCATTTCAAGAACTAAATTTTGTCTCTCAAATTTATCTATTTTTATTTCATTATTATGCTAAACAATAATTTTTCTCACTAAGTTTTATTTTTCATTTTATTATTATTATTATTATTATTTTAAATAGTTAGTTTTTTTCTCTCATATTCATCTTTTGTCATTTTATTATTATGTCAAACAATTTTTTTTCTCTCTAAATTTCATCATCTATCATTTTATTACTTTTTATTTTATATAGTCACATTTTTACTTTAGGGACCAAATCGAAAATTTTATATAAGTTCAGGGACCCAATTAAAAACTTTTTAGTTTAGGGACCCAATTAAAAACTTTTTAGTTTAGGGACCCAATTGAAAATTTTATATAAGTTCGGGAACCTAATTAGATATTTTTTTAGTTTAGGGACCTAATTAAAAATTCTAAAATAATTCAAGAACCAACTTAATAATTAAACCTATAAAAAATCTATTATTTTTTCTTACCTATTTATCCTTCCCCATTTTCTTTCTCACCTCTTTCTATCTTTGTACTTTCTTCTCTCAACCAAACATAGCATTAGGTATGTGACTTTAGTGATGCTAAGGGATACTGGGATATTCCAAGTTCATCACATAGAGGTAAGGAGGAGTGCAAACCTACCGGATTCCCCTAACATAACAAGTAACATTAAATAGTAATATTGACTGATAAAAAAAAGTGTAAAAGTTATATAAAAATTAACTTTTAAAATGGTTGTTCTAAAAAATTTATAACTTTTTGGATATATATATATATATATATATATATATATATATATATATAATATGTACCTCACACCACTTGATATCCCACATCATTTGCACGGCAGAGCCGGGTATCTTCAAAGGTGTTTCAATGCTTATTGCATCCGCAGCCAGGTGTAACATGGTGTTCTCATCGTTATCCACTGCTTGAACCAGCTTTTTTATGTTCGGCTTACTCAGATTATTTAGAAGTGCCTCAACAAGAAGAGGCTGCCTGTACTTTATTGCCACATGAAATATGTTCCTCTTGTCTAAGGTAGTGTCATGGAGGGCAGTTGGTATTAGAGATAGAATCACTTTCACAATCTCTACTATGCCATTTTTGGCTGCAATCAGAAGTGCTGTCTCGAAATTCCAGTCAATATTATCTTTAGCCTCGGGGTCCCTTTCCTTACTTGCTTGATTCTGCTTCGTTTGCATAGCTTCTATCGTTATGGAAGTTATAGTAAGGTAAATGTCGTTAGTATTCTATAAAAATTGAGATATTGAACTCAAGGAAAATTATAAATGGTGGTCTAAAATTATAAATTATAGAAAGAATAATAATAGTATCACACTTCTTTATCACATTCCTCCTTAACACACTCTCTATTATTGGATGCATTTCATGTGAGACCCACCAAAACTAGAGGTGGGTATTTGGACTCGGGTCCGCGGACAGTCCATTAAACCCGCAGTCCGCGCGGACTTGGACACCCTAAAATGCGAGTCCAAAAAAATGCGGGCTTTTTGAGTCCGGTCCGTTTAGCCCGCGGGCTTAACGGACTCGGTCCATGGTCGCGGACCCGTCCATGACCCGGTCTGTTTAAAAAAAAAAGCCTGTTGGGCCAAAAACGGCCCATCTCACTTATACACTCACCCCTGTCACTCGTGAGCTCGCGGGTCTCTCGAGTGTTCTAGCCATTATTTCCTTCGGACTTGGTAATTATATTTGATGTCTTCTTGTTTTTGATGTTTGCTCCTTGGCGGCTGGGCGCTGGCTCCTGGCGCCAGGCGTACTTGCACAAAATAAATTCTCGCGAGGCGAGATAAATTTCGCGACGCGAAAGTGTAAAGTCCGAGACGATCCGTTTAGTCCGCGGACTATGCGGACTGGACTTGGACTCTATTTTTCAGAGTCCATTTTAAATGCGGACTATAAAGTCCGGTCCGTTTAAATGCGGACTTATGCGGACCGGACTTAAACGGACCGGACTAGTCCGTTTACCCACCTCTAACCAAAACACATTGTCCCATATGAAATCCACCCAATAATAAATGATAAATGATGTGGTAAGAGGAGTGTGTTTAAGAGTGTGATATCAGCATTGCTCTAAAAGTAATGCACTGAAGGTATAAATTTATAATTATGCATGTGTAATTATGCTCTAAAAGGTCTTGTTAAATTGTCCTAAAAACATTGGTTAAAGATCCTATTAAAAGCAAGTTTTTATGAGAAAATTAAAAATAACACTTTTCAAAATCTTGAATACATCATTTTCAAATAAAAAATTTCTTGTAAGGGTATCGGTTAATATTGTCCTATTTTATATTAAAATAGCTCGTAATAAAAGTATGACTAAGAGTGCTTTAAAAAATGAAAAAAAAAAATCAAATCCAAACATACCAAATTACCAATATATATATATATATATATATATATATATATATATATATATATATATATATATAATACTTTAATTGAATTAGTTTATATATTATTGGTAGATTAATAGTAGTTTATTGAAATGGAAGTGGTTTACATACTTTGGTATAACGGAGGGGAATAGGTATGGGTCTCATGAGTCTCGTGAATCTCATCTATATCCTCATCATTTTCATCCGATTGTCCATCAATAGGTTGAAAGCGTAGCGGCTCTGGCCTCCACGTTCCATTGTACGCCTGAAAAGGATTTTGCATTAATGCAATCAAGAGTTGACGAGCCCATGTGTGCTTCTTCTTGATCTTCCTTATGACTTTAACCCCTAAAAAAATAAGTTGTGGAAAAAGGCTTTTAATTATGTGGCAAAGCAAGTAATATATATAGATCAAGAAATTAACATGGAGGAGAGACATACGTACCTTCTCCATGAAGGCCAAGAGCAAGCGTGTATGCAAATTTCAAAAGCTGTTCAAACGTAACATAATTTGGTGGAAGTACATAATTCTGAACTTCTTTGGATTGCATTTCTGGAACAAGATGGGATTGGGAGGTCTCAGAGTCTAGCTTTGGGAGGGGCATTGATATTTTGTGCTCATCTGTCGCTGACCTTTCTCCATTTTTTCTCTCTCTGGGTAAGATATTGCAACCCCCGAGTCCTAGGTTGAAATACCATTGTTGTCATTGTAAAAAAAAAAAAATCCCAACAAATATTGTATTTTCTTCTCTAATATAAAAATAAGCATAGTTTATAAAAAATATACAAATAAGAATCTGAATTATTACACATGCATGGATGTGTTTATAAGGTGTCTACAATTTTATTCATGATTTAATTCAATTTAATTGAATATTAAACAAATTTATTAATTGATAAAAATTGTCAGGTGAAAAACAGGTAAATTACTCCTCACAAATCCATAAAAAAGCTATCTATTTGGTGATAAAAAAAAGCTATGTAGAGGGGTCTCCTATTAGGGGTGTTCGTGGAACGGTTTAGATCGGTTTTGAGGTAAAAGTCATCCGATCAAAAGATTAAAACAATATGTGGTTCGGTTTAGATTGCTTCCATAAAAAAATCTGATCCGATCCGATCTGATTAATTGATGTTTAGATTGGATCGGTTGATTTGCTTTTTAACCGACACATCATTACATAATATCACATCAAAGAATTAAGATTACAAGCTAAATTGAATAAAATCTTAAACCTCTATATACTTGTTGATTCATTCATGTAATAACATTTCATGAAATATGTATAAAATAAATAAATATCATCAGCTAGTTTCAAAAATCTTTTATTTATGTTTGGACCATTAAAAATAAAAATTAAATAACGTCAAATCAAACTAGTAAGTATTATTAAAAAAAACCAACAAATAAAAAATTAGTAAAGTAAAAAATAGAATAAACATGTATTAAATTTCATTTGTGCGGTTTGATTTGGATTGGTTCAGTTTTAAAAAAAGGATCGAAAATCTGATTGGATCCGATCGATTTTCACTAAACAAGATCCAAAAAACTCCAATATACATCACTGTTAATCGGTTTTCGTTTTTCTTAAATTTGGATCGGTTTAGATATGAATACCCCTATTTCCTACAAGCCTCCTCGAAGAAAAAAATTGTGTATTTGCTATTTTTGAAAGAAAAAATTTAAATGATATGTAATGTTAATGTAAAGTTTTTACATTGTTAGTCAATCATGAATTATGGCGTTAAACACACTTGTAAGGTAATTAGGATATGTCAAACATATTTAATTATGTATCAACTTATGACTTACGATTGATTAACTGTATAAATTTTTTTTTACACTGAATGTGTGTACCCTTTAAATCTAAAAAATAATAATGAAAAAGTAATATTCATACGAAAGAAGGGATTCCAACAGGAAAAGATATATAGCATATGATGAAGTGAAATCAAATACAAGGTTACCTTTAAGCATAGTGAAGAATGCATAACATGTAAGGTAATTCGGTGGAAGGCTCACGTGCTCGGGGTCCCCTGCAGGCTCATCATTTTCATTCAGATACCGCTCCATTGTTCTTCGAACGTCGAGATCTTTTACTTCTATACCTTTTGCATAAAAAAATAAATAAAAAAAATAAAGAATCATATCAGAAACAGAATGTAGAAAATGAAATGATCTGATCTATTAAGTTAAAGTGTTAGCTGACCCATGCAAAATATAGGATACAACAGATGCATGCATAGCTAACACTATAGTATCAGCAATAGGATATAACTAGTTTTTAGTATCCGTGTAAATGGACAGATAAAAATTCTATTAAATAAATTTCTTTCAGATTTTATAATATTAATAATTTTTAAATTTTTTTATGTTATTATAAAAAAATATAAAGACAACATTATGCTTACAAATTTTGTTATGATAGTGTAGAAATATTTATAGAATGAATATTTTTTAACAATACATCACTATATAATTACCAAACAATATAATTTTTTTTAAACTAATAGCATGTACCATTTAATATTTTCTTAATACATATAAACATAAAAATTTATTATAACAATATCGACATTTTTTTTTTGGGTGATAAAAGCCAAATTATGGCAATTCGTTCATAATAGTGTCAGCAATACAACTAGGAGCAATGTAAAAACAACAGGAGCTATCATACAACAAAGACGCCCTAGCCAAAGAGTGAACCACTTTGTTTGCTTGCCTCCTAATAAACTTTGTTGAAAAGTTTGTAAAGTAAGAAGTAAGACCCTTGCAACAATTGACAATGATATCAAACTCAGTAATATTTTCCTTTGATGAAGATAACTCATCCACCACCCCTTTACTATCAACTTCAAAGTGGACGTTGGTGAAGCCCAGCTCAATGCACCATTTAATGGCAAACAAGAGACACATTGCTTCCCCCACCTTCACTTCCAACTTTGATTCTACCCACATTGTTTTAGCTTGAACAAACTTGCCCTCATGATCACGGATGCACATGGCAAACCCGGATAAATTTATAGCCTCAAAGAAAGCTGCATCAACATTGCATTTCAAAGACCCAAAAGGAGGAGGTGACCATCTAGCTCGGGTAATGCCAGGGCCAACAGCCACCCAAGGGGATTTCCTTTTCCTAGCTAAAATCCAACTGGACAACATCTCTTTTGAACAGCTGATGACTTGAGTTCCAGTCATATCCTCATTGTTCCACAATTTTTGGTTCCTGGCCTTCCATATGCACCACAATATCATCACAAAATCCGCCCTTTTATTTGAGTCAATAACACCACTGACTAAGAAATATAACTCAGAGAAAGAGTTCACCTGGTTAAGAAAAGGATCAATGATGTGTCAATACCCAGCTTGAATCAAAATATCTCTACTCTTGTCACACTACAGTAATGCATGACACTGAGATTCAAGACCAGTTTCACATCTCACACACGAACTTGTACAAGCCACCCCACGCCTCTGCAGGTTTATTCTAGTGGGAAGAACCTCCCTGCATGCGCGCCAAATGAAGGACTTCACTTTGGGGGGCACTTCCAAGTTCCAAATACTTCGCCAATCTCCATCTTGTTTCAGATGAGCCGTGTTCAATAAGGATTTGATACACAGTCTATAAGATGAACGAATTGTATAAAAGCCGTCCTTACTACATTTCCATACGCGTATGTCCTCCCCTACTTCATCAACTAAGGGCGTGGCTAGTATAGTAGCAGCATCACCAGGAGTAAAAAACTGATGCACAAAATCTTCATTCCATCTTCTGGTACCAGGCATAATAAAATCACTGACCACCCAATTATGAGCCATTTGGGTTAAGTTAAAATGGTGATTCAGCCTTTGACCATTTGCAATTCAATGCTCGTTTAGGATTGGAATATTGTGTCCCTTGCCAATTCTCCATCTAGAGCCCTTATTCAACAAGACCCAGGAATTCCAGATGCTACGCCAAATAAAACCTGGATTATGACCAAGAATCGAATCCAAGAACTGGCCTCTAGGATAGTATTTAGCTTTGAAAATCCTTGAGACCATAGCTTCTGGGTTAGAAACAAATTTCCAACCTTGCTTCCCTAGCATTGCCAAATTAAAAGCTCCCAGATTTCTGAAGTCGAGGCCACCAAATTCCTTCCTCATAGATAGCTTATCCCATTTCAACCAATTAATGCCACGCGTATCACCCTTCTTGGATCCCCACCAAAAGAGTTCATCATCCTTTCAATCTCTTCTGCCAACGAAGGAGGTTGTAAGAAGACACTCATGCAATAAGCTGGAATCGCTTGGAGCACAGACTTCACCAGAACCTCCCTGCCAGCCTTGGAAAGATGTCTGTCACTCCAAGAATTAATTTTCTTCCACACCCTGTCCTTCAGATAATTAAATGTAGCTTTCTTTTTTCTCCCAATTAATGAGGGAAGCCCCAAATATTTTCATGACCCAAGACAGATCTGGACTCCCAAGATATTAGATAAAGCCAATCGAGTACCATCATCCACATTCTTACTATAAAAAATCTCAGATTTACTGAAATTAACTGCTTGACCAGATGCTGCTTCAAAAGTAGCAAGAATTGACTTTATCACATTACATTCACGCTCACTAGCTCTAAAGAACAGAAAGCTATCATCTGCAAAAAGAAGGTGACTAGCAGAAGGAGCACCCCGACAAATTTGAATACCATGAATGTCACCCCTCCCCTCAGCTCTTTTGATTAGGCAAGTAAGGCCTTGAGCCAGATAAGAAAGAGATAAGGGGATAGAGGGTCACCTTGCCTTAAGCCTCTGCCTGGAACAATTGGTCCAACAAAATCATCATTAACCAAAACCGAGTAGCTAACAGAGGAAACACACAGCATAATCCATCTGACCCATCTATCACAGAAACCCATCTTCTCCATCATAGCACGGAGAAAACCCCAGTCCACTCTATCATAAGCTTTGCTGATATCTATTTTCAAAGCCACTTCACCTCTAACTCCCTTTGTTTTATCCAGGATAGATCTTCCTTCTACAAAAGCAGACTGCTCTTCTGAGATACATTTTGGCAATAATTTTTTCAACCTGTTAGCTAAGACTTTTGCCACTATTTTATATAGAACATTACACAAGGATATAGGTCTCAAGTCTCTCATAGAAGAAGGGCTATCAACTTTAGGAATTAAAACAATATTTGTATCATTAAGAGTTGATGGAAAGTTACCAGTCTCCAGCCAGTAGCAACAAGCCGTGAAAATATCATTGCCACAAATATCCCAAAAATGCTGGTAAAAAGCAGGATTTAAACCATCCGGCCCCGGAGATTTATCTGGGTGCATCTGGAAAATAGCTGCTCTGAATTCCTCTCCAGTGAAGGGAAGTTCCAACCCTTGATTATCTTCCACCGAGAAAATAGGAGACACTGCCTCAATAACCGGAGAATAAATGCTCTGTGCTGTTCTAGAAACAGGTTTCCAAAATAGTCCTTTGCAAGCTCACAAAGACTCGGCTGACCACCTACCCATTCATTGTTATCATTTTTTAGCTTGTCAACAATTTTCCTTCTCTTCCTGGCAGTAGCAGTCAAGTGAAAATTTTTTGTATTTGCATCTCCATCTCTAAGCCAAAAAGGCCTTGGCTCTTTGCTTCCAATAGATCTCCTCTTGAGCCAAAATTGATGCAAGCCTTTCTCGCTATCTCTCATCAATCGAGGCATCCTCTGGATCATGAGAAATTCTAGTAGCCTCCAAAAGCCTTTTACACTGATTTGCTTCTTTGCGGAAATTCTCATTAAGTTTCTTACTCCAAACCTCTAGGTCCTTACTACACTGCTTTAGTTTAGAAATAACATCATCATGTATCCCATTCTCCCAGCTAGACCGCACCACATCACCCACCTCGAATTCTTCAAGCCAACGATTCTCAAAGCGAAACTTTCTCTGGTGCTTCTGAGCAGGGCGCTGATCAATACAAAGTAGGAGTGGTGAATGATCCGCGATAGGAGCTAAAAGATTTGATAATTTTTCATTCGGAAATAAATTCAACCACACCTCAGAAGCCAAAGCTCTATCAAGACGTTCTTCCACTGCACTGTCTGAATCACGACGGTTTGCCCAAGTAAACTGATACCCATTAAGAGGAAGATCAATTAGATTACACTCTCTAACAGTGCCACAGAAACCATTTATTAGCCAGTTCGGATGATCGACTCTTCCCCTCTTGTCCTCGGCCATTAACCCCTCTTGTCCTCGGCCATTAACAAGTCATTGAAGTCCCCAGCAACGCACCAAGGAAGCAATGACATTGTAGCTAAGTTTCTTAATAAATTCCAGGAATCACGTCTTCTGGTCCTCTCAGGATAGCCATAGAACCCAGTCAACCTCCATAAACCTCTGTCATTATCAGACACCTCCACATTAATAAAATTCATTGAGTAATTGATAATGCGACATTTAAAGGATTGTTTCCAAATAATCGCAATACCTCCACTACGTCCCTCCCTATCAACAACAAAAGAAAAATCAAATCCTAACTTTACACGAATTTCCTCTATTTTATTTGAGTGACATAAAGTTTCAACAATCAAAATAACGTCCGGTTTGTGGTCCCAAACGAGGTCCTTCGGCAAAGAAACTGCACGCAGGTTACCCAGGCCTCGGCAGTTCCAACTTAGTATACTCATAGTACCCGGCAACCCTGGTTGCCAGGGTCTACCGCTAATTGTTTTTTGGAATCACACTATCAGAACCAATTTCCATGCAGTCCACGTTCTTTGACTCCCCCTGCACGTGATCTCCTTCACCAACCAACTCTGTTAACTTTCTTTTCTTATCCCACTCCAACTCTTTCTCCTCATGATTGTCCTCATAATTGCCCTCATGATTGCCTTCTTTCATTTCCGTATCCATTCCTCTCTCTCCAATAACTTTATCCTTAATTTTAGGAAATAGAATATTTGGGTTTCTAAATATGTCAACAACTGAAACCAAAATTTTCTCCTTGATTTTTGCGTCATTTACTATCCCAGTTATCACCTCCTTAGGATCTGCATCTGCATTAACTGCAGATTTGAATTTCGAAACCTTCCGCAGATTTGGTGCTTCCCAACTCTCAGCTCCTTCCTCCCTCAGTCACCCCTCATCATCATCCCCTGGTTCCTCCGCTGCTCAACCCGTAACTCCGATCCCCACAATCGGCTACCATCATCATCATCTAGCAGAAATAATTTCTCACAGAAATCCTCTATGTGACCTAGAATTCCACACAGATAGCAAAAAGACCCCAACCTTTCATATTTGAACTGAACCTCCTTTTCCTCCCCTCCTGGTTTCTTCACTCTCTTCAGTGGCTTGCGCACATCAAGGAGCACTCGGAATCTCATATAGGACTTAAGGAAATTTGAATTGTTTTTTGCATCGTACTCTATGAATTCACCCAAAAAGTTTGCCAGGTGCTTCCCCACCGCTTTTGTCATAAACCCTATAGGGATCTTATGAACTTGAACCCAGAAGGGTACGTTGAAAAGTTCCACTTCCTGGGGTGTCTGACCCTCCTGCATCGTTCCCAGTATCAACAAATATCGATCGAAAGACCACGGTCCACCCTCAGTACCCATTGGACATCCACCTTACGGAAGAACTGGAACAGAAATATGCCTCCCTCTGCCTCCTTCACGTTGAAGCCCCTTCCTGGCTTCCAAATGTCAGTCATCCTTTTCCTCATCATGTGAAACCTGATTGACCTCGTTGTCGGGAATCTCCCAACCAGGCACAAGGTCGGGTCTCCATCCAGTACTCGTCGAAACTCTTCTACCAGGACCTCCAAATCCGCCTCCTCATCCTCTAAAGTTAACTGAGCAAAGCTAGAAGACGCCATTGATAGATATCTCACACACAACTCACACTCTTATCAGATATAGGAAAACTTCTCACAGAGGAGAGAAAAAAGTCTTTATGCACATTAATTGTTAAAGAATTTCTAACAATATCGACATTATACTTATTACTTTAATTTACTGTACATTATTTTCATGATCATAATAATTATTATTACTATCACAAATAAAATCTATTTCACATACTATTAATGTACAAAATTTCACATACTATACTTTGTTTTAGGTTAAGATATATGTATAAGTATATCAAATACTCATTATAATATAGATACATGTGCTTTCAATAGAATGTAAATTATCTTTGTCCTATGTCCACAATAGTATATATGCATATTACAAAACCCTCTTTTGAAATTCAATAGCGTGCATTCCTGAACAAATACTGCAACAAATTATAAGTAGAGAACCACAACAAATAAATTATTGCACAAAAAAAGTTAAAATAATAGCACGAGTTATTTAGCACCCATACCTGCAATAACTTTCCCAAAAAATTCATACCCTTTTTAAAATCCAACTTTATTGGTCCAATTTCATCTGGAACACTCTACTTGAAATATCAGGACGTTCCGACGAACTAAGCCTTCTTTCAAAAAGAAACTGATGGACCTCATCCCAAAGTTAAAAACAAATATGGATATCCAAATTTTTTATAAATTGTCATAGGATCTTGCCTTAACACATTTTCCAATAGAGGAACCTTCCTTGATCAACATTTTCTTCAATACCTTTTAAAAAATTACCTCTAATAATACGCTGATTTCTTCTAATGTAAGACAATATTTTAGTTTCAACCATTGAGTATATATCAACAACAAATTGTTGGAATAACCTTTTATTGTCAACAAAATTGTCCCCTCAAAAGATCAATTCATTAATCTAAATTCAAGGAACCTTCTAAGTGAAATCCAAACTCTTGGATGGATTGTGAAATTAACATTCTTTCTTCTACGTCTATATCCCCATAACTCACCTGGGTTGGTAGACTACGTTTTTGGCATTCCACTCGACTTATAAAATCTAATTCTATTTATTTTTTGAAAAAAATAAAGCAAAAAAAAAATTACCCGGACGGATTGTGAAATTAATATTCTTTCTTCTACCCAATATATCCCCGTAACTGACTTGGGTTGGTAGACTATGTTACTGACATTTCACTCCACTTAAAAAATTTAAATTTATTTTTTTAAAAAAATAAAGCAAAAAAGTTAATTATAAACAAAGTATTCGAAGACAAAGTTTGTACATTCACATTATCCTTTTAAAAACATAATTAAATATTAAAGTAGAAAATAAATAGTAAAACTTAAATAAATGATTCTCTAAAAACTAAGACCAATAATTTTTAAAACAACATAATTAATAAAGAGTGTAAAAAATACTTAAAAAATATTTTACATATTAAAAATCAAACATTGTTTATAAACTTCAAAGAAAACATGGATGAGCAATAGAAAGTTAATAGATATATTAAATAGCTATATTTATATTTAGTTATTAAACAAAATACCATAGGAATTAGGCTCATCCACATTTTTACTGTTCATCTACAGTAAAAAAAGTGGATGAGCAATAGAAAGTTAATAGATTGTCATACATCTTGCCTTAAGACATTTTCCAATTGAGGAACCTTCCTCGATCAACAGCTTCTTCAATACCTTTTAAAAAATTGCCTCTAATAATACTCTGATTTCTTCTAATGTAAGACAATCTTTAGTTTCAATCGTTGAGTATATATCAACAACAAATTGTTGGAATAACCTTTTATTGTCAACAAAATTGTTCCCTCAAAAGATCTATTCATTAATCTAAATTCAAGGAACCTCCTAAGTGAAATCCAAACTCTTGGATGGATTGTGAAATTAACATTCTTTCTTCTACATACTATATCCCCATAACTCACCTGGGTTGGTAGACTACGTTTCTGGCATTCCACTCCACTTATAAAATCTAAATCTATTTATTTTTTTAAAAAAAATAAAGCAAAAAAATAAATAAATATTACCCGGACGGATTGTGAAATTAATATTCTTTATTCTATGCAGTATATCCCCAAAACTCACTTGGGTTGGTAGATTATATTACTGACATTCCACTCCACTTAAAAAATTTAAATTTTATTAAAAAATAAAGCAAAAAAATTAAATATAAACAAAGTGAAGACAAAATTAGTACATTCACATTATCCTTTTAAAAACATAATTAAATATTGAAGTAGAAAATAAATAATAAAACTTAAATAAATGATTCCCTAAAAACCAAGACCAATAATTTTTAAAACTACATAATTAATAAAGATTGTAAAAAATACTTAAAAAATATTTTTCATATTAAAAATCAAACATTGTATTGTATACAAATAAACTTCAAAGAAAATATGGATGAGCAATAGAAAGTTAATAGATATATTAAATAACTATATTTATATTTATTTATTAAACAAAATATCATAGGATTAGGCTCATCCACATTTTTACTGTTCATCTACAGTAAAAACAAGAAAAATATGGATGAGCAATAGAAAGTTAATAGATTACAGCTCTCCTAACAAACAACTTATTAATCACGAAAAGATTAAATGTAAACTAACTGTTTTTTTTAGTTAACAAAAAAAAAATTACTGGCGTAATAATACATGATTAGATATTAATGAAAAACTGACACTAATTAACAGCATATTAAAATTAGATCATATTTTTAATTTATTTAGATTTATTTAACTTTGATTAATCTTTTTGATTTTGGAATCACAAAATGGCTCTAAAAAGTAAAAGAGTACCAGGTTTCTTAAATACCCAATTTTATATATAAAATTTAAAAATTAGGATAGTTGTTATTTTATAAAATTATAAGGAAAGTATGCTTGAATGCATATGTAGAAAATAAATCTAATTCAATAGATAATTGCTTATAAAAAAATCAATAGATAATTAATTTATGTCTTACCAAAAAATTATTCATCACTTCATACATTTCTATGAAAATTAGATTCACATAATCCAATCTTTAAGCACAAGTGTTGAGTAGTATTATTCAAAAGCTCCAACCACAAAGAGGTTCTAGATTAATTAAGATTGCAATGTTTTTTTTTTATAAGCAATAAAATATATATATATATATATAGGTATGTATGTGTGTGAAAAGAAGAATACAAGATGTACTCTATCAATTACAGTATAATAAAGTAACAGAAAAAGGAAGGAAACAAGCAATTTAGTCAACCCACATCTATAGAGCATTGATCAAAAGCTGATAGGTTGAGCACATAACTACAATCCAATCCTATGTAATAAATTCTACTAATTCATTCAACCCAACTGAGAACCATCGCAGCAGAGAAGGCAAGACTGCAATGTAATCAGTAAATTGTAATTTCTTTTGCTTTTATTTTCTAACTGCGGTTTTTCACCCTCTAACACTTACTGTGGTATATGATTCGCCTCCACCATGTCCATGACAACATGCTTGAGCTCCTGAAGGCAGACGGCGTATTTGCAAGAAGTCCGAGAGGAGTGAATCCCTTTGTGTTGAAAAGGTTGTGAAGTTTTGGACAGTAATGAATTATTATGACAGCCAAATCTGTTGCAGCACAATAAAAATTAGAGTTTAATTTATATGTATGACCAGTATAAATCACAGAATTGATATCTTTTAAGGTAGTTAGATAAGAATCAAGTATTTATAATGATATATCAATTTCTTTGACAGTATAAAAAAACTTTACACCTCAGTATATATCAATTAAATCCTAAAAATTAGTAATTTATAAGTTCGTGATTAGTTGCAACGCAATCAAATAGTCCCTTCGACCCACTGTATAAGTGTGTGACAACAAAACCATAAAACAGACAGATCAAGGAAATGTAATGAAATGAGTTATTGTAATTAATACTCATATAAATTTCCAAAAACATCCCTTCTAATTTTAGTTAATATTCTGACGGCTTATAATTAAGTATATGTGCAAAAATTGATGCATGTTTCTTATACTTCGGATGAAAAAAAAAAGAACTCATTTGCTTCTTATATTGTGGACAAGATAGAGTATTTATGGATAGTACTTTCATTAATTATTACTTTTAATCGAACTTTTTTTTTAAACAACTTTTAATCAAACTTTTATAATTTTTAAATTACTCATTTTTTCAACACTAATTTTTTTAAAAATGAATTCAATCAAACTTTTACCACCTTTTGTGGATCTTGCGTGAGACTGATAAAATATGGTTGATAAGTTAATTTTTATATGATAGTTAAAAAGGTAGCAGAATAATTTTGAAGTGTTTGGTAAAATTAGTGGTTAAACCAGCTTATAAGTATAAATGACATAAAATGATATATTTATGATATACATGGTAAAATGAGAATTTTATTAAATGAATTGGTAAAAATGAGAAGAAAATCAATAATCTATATATAAGCCATAAGCTAAATAATATAGCTTATGAAGAAAAATTATAAGCTAATGAGATAAGTTTGTTTATCAAACTCCTCTATTTCAATCAAACAAGCTTATAAGCTAGTCAAATAAGTTATAAACTAATTTATTTAACTTGCAAAACTGAGCCATAATCGGATATGATTAAATGATAGAAATTGTACAAATAAAAAATGTAATTAAATGTTTATGAGTAAAATTATTCAATATATAAAATAAACATATAAAATTATTTTTCGGCCACCAAAATATTATACCCACCTGGGACATTGATAAGTGTGTGACTTATTATTTTCTGAGAAAATGTCAAATTTGTCCTAAAAGTAATTATGGTATGGTTTTCTGATTAAAAAAAAAAGTAATTTGGTATATTTTTTGTCTTAAAAAAATAAATTAATCATGTAGTCCGTTAAATTTACAGAGGCGAGACATATGAGTCCATTTGATTAGTTCCAACGTTCGTTTACTTACCTAAATATATCGTTAACCATCTTGTTTGACTCGGTCCTACGAGGCTTGTGATGAATTTCTACCATGGAAAACAAATGAAAAGTGAAAAAATACGTTCAATTTTCATGTATCTAGGTTTTAAAATTGTTTACGACTTTTCACGTTTCTTCATTTTTTACTGTGAAATTTTATCATAAGCCACGTTGGATCATCGACGGATTAGAGACAGATGGTTAACGAGACACAAACAAGTAAACATATATTAGAAATGGTCTAGAGACTAACATGCTCGCGTTTGTAAACTGAGTGATCAAATAATTAATTTATTTTTATTCAAGAACAAAAAGATATCTTTAAATTTTATTTTATTTTTTTGGGATCAGACCGAGTCTTTTTTTTTTTTTTTTTACTGAACGACATGCCAGTCGGAATAAATATATCGTATATAATTATAAGGGAGGTATCATCTAAATCTCGTATTCTATATGATTATGGAACAATACACACTGCTTAAGAAATCTCAATATCTCATCGATATTAAGATGAACCTTTTTCTTAATTGTACTGGAACATTAGAAGAGGAGATCGGGATGTGAGTAAAAAGCTTACCGAAATATTGTCTGCGAATGGCAGAGTGAAGGATGGTATCCCCGTCGTGTCGATAAAGAACTGGGAGATAATCAAGTACTTTTTTGTGATTGGCATAATTTTGGAAAACAGAGAGGAGGTATGGAAAGGTTTGTTTTTCCCATACGAGTGTAGCCAAGAAGAGAGGCGTCTCCCCTAACTTATTTTTAGTTGTAATCAAATGTTCCCTTTCCATATTTGGTCCTATGATGAGCTTGCATATACCTTTGAATCCCATTGATGCAGCAAGGTGCAGTGGCGTGTCCCCACTCTCATCCTTCATTTGAAGGACTTGGAGTTGCTCAGCCTCTCCTGTGATTGATTCTAACAGAACTTTAACAATGTCTTGTCGGCCATCGTTCACAGCCACGTGCAGTGCAGTGCCTCTGCCGCCGATGATCTCCATGGTGCGAGCGGTCTTGTGGTTATGATACATGTCAACAACATCTTTCCAATCTCCTTGCAGTGCAGAGCTGGATAGCGTTATTTGCATGCCCATGTTACGAAACACCATGATGTATATCCACCGATCGATCGAGCAAAGATGAAACAGATATAGATATTCAAAATTAAGAATGGTCGATGTGGGTGATGGATGCTTTGATACACTGGCTTCGTTAGTTTATATATACTGAACTATAATTCGGAATCCGATACTAACAATGTATTTGGAAAAGTTGGAAAAAAAAAAGATTATACTGATAATTTGTTTTCAAATAATCGATTATTGTGATAATTGATTATAATCAGAATCAGTTTTTGTTTAGGTATGTTTACTGAAAAGCGATTTTAATATAATCTATTTCGTTTGGATAATGCATAAATAATAACTTTTCTATAGTAAATTACAAAAAAGGATATGAAATTATTTGTTTATAATAATAATTATTAATATTTATTTTTTAACATTAAAAATTGTTGAAATGTTTACTTTTTTGTCATCAATTTTTTTCTATTATAAAAAAACTGAATAAAATTTATAACATTTTCTCGTATGTATGAAAACATATAAAAAATATTATTTTTAGAATGTTTACAAATAAATAATAAATAATTTATTTAAATAAATTAGAGAATTTTATGTTCAAAAAAAGCTACAAATAACAAATAATCTAAAATGTTAAGGAAGAGGTTTGCTACTACATTAAGTTCCTTTTGCTGCAGTATGTGAACCGAGGGGCAACGACAGCAAAGGAAGAAAAAATAAGGAAGAAGGAAGGAAAAAAGCTTTTCCATAAAACAGCTAACATAATAATTA
The DNA here is from genome assembly GCA_030762895.1 of Sophora flavescens. Taxonomy (NCBI): domain Eukaryota; kingdom Viridiplantae; phylum Streptophyta; class Magnoliopsida; order Fabales; family Fabaceae; genus Sophora; species Sophora flavescens. The sequence goes on from CM061064.1 coordinate 38,108,145, forward strand.
TTTAATAAAATAATTTTTCATGAAAAAACAGCTCAAACTACACCAAAAACAGCTGATCCAAACATCCTCTAACTTGCATCTCTATTTACCTATACTTTGTTTTGTTTGGTTAGGGAAATAAAACTTGACAAGACGGAGAGAAACACTGTTCTTTTTGTGTCGAAAAGTAAGAAGCTATATATAATATATAATTACATGTAATGACTTTACATGTCTTTAATGGAAACCGCTTTCTTACATCAGCGAATGATGATGTATTAAATGATGATTTAATATTTTTTTCTTCAGATATCTCCTCTTACAATCATGAAAACTAATCCCTCGAATCAGGTAGGACTACAACGACGATTCTCCCTAAAGGATTTTAAAGTTGTTGTATTTCCAGTATTAAGATTCGAATTCAAAACCATTAATTAAATTGGAAGAGACTTATACCATCTCATCTAAATGATATTGGATAACAATAATTTAAACAATAATAATGTGATAAAATTTAATAGTAAATAAGCTTTATTTACCCACTTGGTCAGACAATTTCCATATTCATCTTTAATATAGTATAATAATAAGTGAGAATAAAAAAAATATAATTACTTATTTCAAATTTTCATGTGTTGTAGGAAAATAGGAGAGTCCTGATTAATAAATCTTAGCCTTATATTTAAATAAAAACTTAATTGTTTTATATTAAAATAAATATATTTAATATAGATCAAAGGTTAAAATAAATCCCATTTGATATAAGATAGATGAGAATAGTGAAATATACTCGTGTTGTATTTAATTAGGTGTTTAAAAAAATTAAAAGATTATAGAAAAAAAAAGGTGTAAAAATTTCTCTCTCAAGAAGAGCGTGGGACAAAATGTTCTCAAGAGAACTTTAAATAATATATTTACATATGGGATAATATTAAAATTAAAATTATATAATTTAAAAAATAGTTTTAAATAAATATTTTAATATTGAAAAATTGATTAATGCTTTTAATGAAATAAATCGTTTTAAAAAAATCAGTTATAATTGTAAAAAAATTTAAATATATTAGAGTGTATAATTCTAGGTGCAAGACTCACAAAATTATTTATTGTTGGTCCTAATGACTCAGATGAAGACCACAAAGTCCCTGAACACAATCCAAACGCATAAAGAAAGCAACAGCCACATAGGAAATATTACAAACACTTGGTAGGCAAAGTAAAATTCAGAAATTAAACAAGAAAGGGATAGAAGAAAGCACACACAAGATTTACGTGGTTCGATCAATATGATCTACATCCACCGGAGAGAGCAGCACCACTAAGAATCAATGATCACAGTTACAATAGAGAACTCCTTGATTTTGTCACTCCCATGTTCACAAGAACATGAACAAACCCCAAGCTTTATCTCTCTATTTTCACACAAACCCAAGATCAATCTATTCTCACTTGATTTTCTCTCAATATCTATGAATCAATTACAATGAATACACTCAATGTATCTAGATGAAAATCAGAGCTCTAAGAACCCTAGAATATTGCACAAAATCACACAACTTCTTGTTATGCAGAAATCTGGTCGTAACAGCTTTTAAGTCGCACCATAATCTATTATTTAATTCCCATAATCGATTATGCCTTCTCGGCCCGCGCTCTGTGTTTCTGGAATTCCCCGTAATCGATTATGCTAATCGATTATACCTCCACTGTTAGATCTGGAAACCACATAATCGATTATGCCTTCACTGTCCACGTTCCCTGATTCTGCAATAGCACGTAATCAATTATGATAATCGATTACAAGCTCTCTGCCAGTCCCATAATCGATTATGCAGACACCATAATTGATTATCCCTGCTGAAAACCTAACTTTGTTGATTTTGAGGCATCTTTCAACATTTCTCCACCTTGACTCCAAATCAGAGACCTTTGAGACCAAAATCAATCACTAATATGCTGTGAGTGCTGCTCCCCCACTTATGGGATTTATGCTTCATAGAAATTGATCAAGTCCAAGCAAGTCTTGAACTTTGATCTAGGCAATGACTTAGTGAACATATCCGCTGGATTATCTTCCATAGCTATTTTCTCAATCTTTACACTAGTGGAAAATATACATTAGACGGTAAAGGTTTACGTCAGTTAACCAAAAGATAGACGTTAAAAAGGGGGCGGTGGCAATTTTGTAAATATCAGACTTCATTAATTCAATTTTAACGTCAGTTATTTTAATGACTGACGTTAAAAGTGAAGTGACTCACTTTTAACGTCAGTTCAATAAAAAACTGACGTTAACAGTGAACCTTTTAACGTCAGTCCTTACATCAACAGACGTTAAAGGTTATTTTAATAATTTTTTTTATCTAGTATACGATCCCTTCCGCATTGCCTTCCTCAAAGTTTCAGTTTCACATGAATTGCTTTGATGTTTTGTGTTTCTGTTTTGAAAACTAAAATATATGTGCGAAGTATAAGTTGAATCAATAACCCAAACCGGATCTCATTCATAAAGTGTAATACTGATCGATCTGAGAAGATTGAAAGGGTTTAAAATCCTATAAAAAGTTACATTGAAAGGGTTTAAAATCCTATAAAAAGTTACATTGAAAGGGTTTAAAATCCTAAACATTAAAGCTACATCCCATCAGAGAGTTTTATGAAATATGCCAAAGGGAAAACTATACTCCGAAGACCTCAGAAAACTGGGGGGCATGAGAGAGCTCAAGAGAGAGGCAAAAACAGGTGCACTAGATCTGTTTCAAGCAAAGGCAGTGGTTCCAGAGACTTCCAAGACGGTCACTTGCTGCCAAAGCTGAGGTTTTCGAACTGTGACCCCCGAGCACCTGATTAGCCCTCCAGCAGCTGATTCTCCGGAAGGTGATAAGGTGAGCAACTCACAAAATGTAGTTTACTCAAACTTATCACCCATGTAATGTAATTTACTCAAACTCAGAAGTTGTTTGACCATTAAGACAAAGACCTTTGAGTCTAGGAATAGGAAGAAAGAGTGATGAAGTTAATCTCCACGACAGAGCCATATTGTGAAGCAGAAAATTAAAAGGATGGAATGAAGCTATTTACAGGAGCAGTGGATGAAGTTACTAAGCTAGCTATTCTGATTTTCTTGAAAACTTATCTATAAACTTAATGCTCATTAAGAGGATTGAGTTACAAGGTGCATGGGTAAGTAGCATAGCAGTCAAAGGAATGAATGTTTTTGCAGATATCTATACACTTTTAACGTCACTTGTTTAAAAAAACTGACGTTAAAAGTGTTTTTAAAATAAAAAATATTTATTGTTAACATCAGTTTTTTAAAAAACTGACGTTAAAAGTTAGATTTTTACTTCAGTTAAATAAATAGCTGACGTAAATAATCCTATATATTATAAACGTGCAGAATGAATATTGGAAATAATGTAATTAATATACGGGAACTTGTCAGTCATAAATTAAGTTGATGTTAAAAATGAGGTGGTGGCAGTTTGTAAATATTAAATCACTATTTACGTCAGTTCTATAAATAACTGACGTAAATAATTATGAAACTCATTTCATTGTTTGTGATGTCCCTGTTGTCCCTCTTAACGCAGATCACTCCATATAGTACTGCAGTTTATTTCTAAACCTTTATTTTATACAAGTTTATTTTTATTTTTTATTAATTAGCTTGAATTAGTAAACAAATTCTTGTGCAAATTAAAATAAATAAACACTTAACATAAAACAAGTTATATGTATAATCAAATCGTATGTCATTGAAGCGATTCATAAGTTAAAATTACATGATTAAAAGATAAAAAATTTCTGCAACATAGCCCTAAAATATAAAAAAGTTTCTGCATCAACATCATTTTCTTCTTAGTCCTGTCATCAGAAACTCCAATGGATGCATCACCTCCCTCACTTGAATTCCATGATGCAAAGTAAATCCTCAGTCACTAGCAGCGAAAGCAAAGTGAAACGGATCTTTGCATCTTTCTTCTTCCGTGGAATTCCTTGATGCATCATCTTGAATCCACAATCACTTGCTTCCAAAGCAAAGTGAAAGGGATGACGGGGATGAAATAAAGTGAGAGAATCACATTACGTGGTTCACCCAACCTTAATATCCATGTAATGTGATTTACTCAAACTCAGAAGTTGTTTGACCATTAAGACAAAGACCTTTGAGTCTAGGAATAGTAAAAAAGAGTGATGAAGTTAATCTCCACGGCAGAGCCATATTGTGAAGGAGAAAATTAATTAAAAGGATGGAAGGAAGCTATTTATAGGAGCAGTGGATGAAGTTATTAAGCTATTCTGATTTTCTTGAAAACTTATCTATAAACTTAATGCTCATTAAGAGGATTAGGTACAAAGGTGAATGGGTAAGTAGCACAATAGTCAAAGGAATGAATGTTTTTGCAGAAACTAATAAACTTTTAACGTCCGTTGTGTAATACAACTGACGTAAGAAGTTGTGAGTGTTTTTAACGTCAGCTTCTTAATACAACTGACGTTAAATATATGACCTTTAACGTCAGTTTTTACTAACAACTGACGTAATAAGTGTGAGAGTTTTTAACATCGGTTTCTTAAGACAACTGACGTTAAATATATGATCTTTAACGTCAGGTTTTACTAAAAACTGACGTAAAATGTTGTTTTATTTTAATTATAACATTTACCCCCGCGCGCCTTCTCCACTTCTCTGTACGTACATGTCTTTTCTCTTTTCATCACGCTCAACCCTCACTCTCAACCCTCACTCTCACTCTCGCTCTCACTCTGCCCTAATCGCGAGCTCATCTCCACCGTAACCACCGCGAGGGCTTCTTCCCACCACCGTGAGGTACACTCTTAACCCCTAACTTTGTCTTTCCCGCTCATTCTTTGCAATAACTTGACATCTCTCTTTCCCCTTCCCGTGCACTAACTCTCCTTGTCCCTCTGCTCTCAGTAACCACATCGAACGTTGGCCACCACTCGAGCTTCCCCCCCACCACCACGCGAGCGCCTATTTCTGGTGAGTCTTTAATTAGGGCACATTTTTTTATTTTTGGTTTTGAGTGCATGCATGTTGCTCTGCTGGTTGAAACTGTAGTCTCAGTAGTTGAAACTTGAAACTGTGACTTTGAGTTGTTTGGAATGTCTCTATTTTTGGTTTTGAGTGTATGTTGAAACTGTAGTCTCAGTAGTTGTAACTTTAAACCGTGAGTTTGAGTTGTTTGGAATGTCTCTATTTTTGGTTTTGAGTGCATGTTGCTCTGCTGGTTGATCTGTCACGGCCGTGATCAGTTCTGCCTATGAAGGTCTGGTTCAGTTGGCACGTTACGGCCGTGACCAGTGCTTGGCAATCTTTAAAAACTATAGTTTTCAATCTCCCGTATTGTCCTTATATTAGATATATAGATGTTTTGTATATCTACAGGACCTATCTAGTTATTTTTATTTATACTTCTGTATTTAATTTGAGTTATAACCTATGTTAATACATATATATTGTTTCTGAACAGGCATACATATGGATCAGTCGGATAGCCCACATGCACGAGAGGACACTGTGGGGGTTTCGCAGGACCCGATCACGCCTACGCCTGATTTTAGTGTAAGTTTACATGTTATATACTATCTTTAGTCCTTCTTTTTAATGTAAGTTTATAATGTTACAACCCTCTATTTTATCATTTTTTTTGTCCATACAGACATCACATGCTCATAGGAAACGGGGTAGAGGAGCCACCTCGTTGAAGAAACTAGCGAAGGACAGGCAGAGCGGACAGAAGCTTGAGGTGTCCTTCGATGCTAATCTAAATGCCCAGGGACCCCGTGCTAAAGAATTTAATAAGTGGGTGTTTCTACAAGCGAAGCAGCAAGTAAGCATCAACTACAACCACTGGAATGACGTTCCACAGAACGTTAAGGATCAGATTTGGGAGGCTATCACGGTATTTTACCTTTACATTCGTTTGATTTACATTATTAGATAATTATCCGCGTTATAATCCATCCAGTTGTTATATATGTATCTAATGCGTAGGTAGCTTTGACTGTGCCAAATGATGAGGATCGTCGTCATAAATGTATGAAAATGGCATCAAAGCGTTGGAATGGGTTCAAGCATGATCTTACCAGGTACTATGCATCTGGGAAGAAGCGGCTTGATAAAATGTTCTCGGATTATCCCTGGATTGATCAGGATACTTGGGATATGTTTGCCAGGAGTCGATAGGATGGAGAATTTCAGGTTGGTTGATTAAGTTAATTTTGTATGCTTATTATAGATCATTTAACTGTATTTAATTATGTGTTTTTGTTTGAATAGGCTAAGGCAAATAAGGGTCGGCAGAATCAGGCGAAAAACGTCCACCGCCACACCATGTCTCAGGGTGGGTACCAGACTCGGATCGAGCAGATGATGGCGGATAGGCTGAGGGTGAAGCAGGAAGAGCACTCTGCTAGGATTGAAAGAGGAGAGGTGCCTGAGGGCACACCATCAAGTCCTCCATCGGACATCGACCGTGAGGATGTCTGGTTAGCCGGCCGCATGACAAAGACGGGATCTTTTAAAGTTGATGCCACTCGCGAAGTGGCAGATAAATTATAAGTAAATAATTAACTTAATTTCAATTGATATTTGTATAGATATTTGCAACACTTTTCACTTGCACGTTTTTTCATTTTTTTTCATTGTAGATGGATCTTAAACAAGAAAGGGATAGAAGAAAGCACACACAAGATTTACGTTGTTCGATCAATGTGATCTACAACCACGGGAGAGAACAGCGCCACTAAGAATCAATGATCACAATTACAATAGAGAACTCCTTGAATTTGTCACTCCCATGTTCACAAGAACATGAACAAACCCCAAGCTTATCTCTCCATTTTCACATAAACCCAAGATCAATCTATTCTCACTTGGTTTTCTCTCAATCTCTATGAATCAATTACAATGAATACACTCAATGTATCTGGACGAAAATTGTGACACTCTAAACCCGGCATCACATGGTTACCCAATTGCGAAAATATTTCTGATTACAATACTGGTTACTTTCGGAAAGTATCATTTTCTCGATGGATGAGTACACTAAAAATGGTAGTTATTCATTTATTTTTGAACGAAGGATGAAACAAGATAAAGGTGATGAACACTCAAAACATGAATTGAAGACAACATATAGATTCATATTCATATCCCAATGAGAGCCAAGTCACAGTATATGAGTTAGGGCCTTATCAATGGCCATTGCAACAAAATTAGACATCTAGAAGATACAACTTAAAAGAGAGTAAGTAAAGACACAGGGAAAGAGGGTTCGGAACCACATCCAAAAAGGCAACTCTGAAAAGTCAAATGACGGAAGATTATCCACAAAACGCTCTGAACTGGTTACTGACACTGACTGCAAGCAGGGTCTCCACAAATACTCCCACGAGACGAGACATCAGGTAATGGATCTATGATGTCGCCGCCCTCATCTACGGAATCGCCATCATCGTCGTGATCCATAACGTGATACTCCGACTCATCCTCCTCCATGACCTCATAGATGTCTTCCTCAGGGTCCTCCTCGGGGTCCTCCTCAATCAGTGCTGTCGGCTCTACGTCTAGAGGTGGTGACTCATGTAGCAGTCTGTTAGCTCGCAGTGCGTGAAGGTAATACCATGTCGGAGGCAGAGCAACTCTCCTAGTCTCCACGGTATGGCTCCTACGGATAGGGTCTCCGTCAGCATTTAAATCGGTTGTAGTGATTGCTCCGTGGTATGTGGCAGATGTCGCCCCTGGATGTATCAGCCATGTCCCGGCATTCCCTGCGTCGTCGAAGACCTCAGTCTTCGACATTGTCGGCACAAGTGGGATATTGGGATCCATCTGAACTTATGCACATACGACGGTACCAAAAGGGAAGAGAGAATAACAAGTAGAAATGAAAGAGTGAGATACCGACAACGGATATATCGCACAACAACCATACACATGATACATACAACATCTTGGCATATTAACATTTTAAACATTACTCATAGGTAAACAACAAGTATTATTTCAGTGGGTCTCATACCCGAGTCAATCAATTTTATAAAGATAATGCATGACACTTCAATCATCAGGCTCTAAACTTAATCTCGTGAGATACCATCATCGTTTTATCATTAAGAAAGAAAGAGTTGATCAGGCTCGTATGCCGCATTGGCAAGTTGTCTCCATCACCTTATGTACCCGGATCAACACCATCACGAATCCCTTATAACGGCCATTCGGATGTATACATCATCAAATACCACATCTTAAGCGGGTATTCGGTAACTCAAGCACGTCTGCTAAGGGGAAATGCATATGAATAAAAGACTTTTCATTATCGAGGCTTTTCTTTGTGTTCACTCTTTTTCATTGTCGAAGCCCAAGGTTAACGACTATTCACAATTTTCATCACTTAAAAATCAATAACACAGGATGCGCAGTCCGAGTGCTCAATCACAACACCTTAGACCGATGCGCAGTCCAAGGTTGTTACTTTTATCCATGTTTTATTTCAACATGATAAGGACTCCTAGCCCATAACAACGAAATTAGGACACACAGTCCTCAATTCCAATATTAGAACTCCTAGCCCATAATATCATTATTAGGACCCTTGGCCCATAATCCTTGACACAGATCCCAGATCGTGTGCTTATAACTGAATACTAGAGGCGACGTCTCGCGAAGTAGATTCTCTTTCACATGTGCTTACTTTTCATCTCAGTGAAAATAAAAAACTAAAACAAAACCTCGGTCACTTATCCAAGTAACCGGAATGTTTCTAAATCATTTAGGAGAAAATCTTTTCCTTTACAAATTCTTTTATAAAACATTTAGGAAATTCGTTTGCTTTTGAAATCCTTGATGGAATAAAATCAAATATTTTCAAAGGGGTTTTTCCTTCATAAAACACATAGTTCGAAAAAGGTTTTCTCTCGTACAACTTTGGATCATAAATAGATAATTTCTATTGACTTAAAAACACTTCAACGTTCCTTTTCAAAACTAGAGTCTCATTCTCTTGAAGTAAGAGTTTTAAACAATGAACTTTTATAAATGAAACCAATACTTTCAAAGTTCTATTCAAGGCTTATTAAGGCTTTTAATCCTTATAATCATTGTGCACAGACTCAAGTCCGGCTTCTCAAACTTCAATCAACAATAATATTTTCTCAACAATAATATCACAGTTAACGACAGTTCATCACATATATACAACTCACAATACTTTAAGGCAAGTAATAATCAACTTCAAGTAACAATCACAATAGTTCAAGTAAACAAGCCATTCAAGTATCTGCTCCATATCATAATAATATTCAAATCACTCAAGTAAACACATACACACATGCATATAGTCATTGAATATCCCTAAGCAATCCCCTCTTACTTTCTGTGAAGGTAACAAGATTAGATGCTCGAAGAGGTATGCCACGAACGTTCTCGTTTCCTCCACGATGAAAGTCTAAGGTTTTGAACACAAAATCACAAGTTAAAATCAAACAAGAACACTAAACCACAAGGTATAGGTTCGGACAAGACTACTTCTTAAGGTTAGAGATTTCCAAAAATTATATAACTCATGGATTTATGATCCTTAAGTGTTAGGAGTTCATAAACAATGATCATTTAACAAAGTTGAATTAAAATCGCACTAAGTTATAAACTTAGGGCATTCGGCCAAGGCTAGTAAAGTAGGTTAGCATTCACTAAACTTTCCAATCTCTTAGGTTTAACATCCATATGTATTAAGGAGCTCAAAACCATGATCATTTTGGAAAAATAAGCACAAAGTATCCTAGGTCCACAACCTTTTAGGTTCGGCCTTTATAGGATTTATAGGCTGGAAATCTTTAAACTTTTCAATCTCTTAGACTTAGCATCCAAATATCTTATGGAGCTCAAGTCCATGATCATCTTGGAAAACAATGGAAACTTAAACATTCCAATCTCTTAGACTTAGCATCCAAATATCTTATGGAGCTCAAGTCCATGATCATCTTGGAAAAATGAAAGTAATACATACTACCTTTAATAACGTAGAATAAACAAGTTAGAAATCCTTAAATTTTCCAATCTCTTAGACTTAGCATCCAAATATCTTATGAAGCTCAAGTCCATGATCATTTTGGAAAAATAAAAACTCAAACATCCTAGCACCTAAACTCTAAGTTTCGGCCATCATAGGATGATGAGGAAAATATTCTTTATTTAATAATAACTCTTAGGTTTAGAATCACAAGGTATTAAGAGTTCTAAATCCATGATCAATACTTGGAAAGTTGAAACATAGTATCCTAGGCCTACTTATTCATATTTTTTGGTCATCATAGGAACAAGCTACCAAAACTTCCAAGATTTATAGATTCAAGATCAATGGTAGTTAGAAACTCAACCACATGATCATATTCCAAAAGTTGAAACAAAAACTTCATAGGTCACAAAAGCAAGCATTCGGCCTTCATTGGAAGAGATGGATAGAGATTTTTGTTTTACACAATCTCTTAGTATGTGAAAATATAAGCTAATAGAAGACTATAGAAAGTGGTTTCAACTCAAAAGGAGTTTTCTACCATTTTAGAGAGATTTTAGAAGTTTAAAGCATATAAAGAACACATAAAGTAAACTAAGAAATAAAAGATGAAACTTGCAAAAAGATTCATATGAGAGCATTACCCTTAGTATAAGGAAGAACTTTAATGAAGAACTTAAGTAGAAAAGATGAATAAAAACTAAAGCTTTAAGAGTTTGAACTTTTAGAAGAAAGAAGAAGATGAAGGTTTAATGGAGGTTGAAGGAGAAAAATGATGAAGTGAAAATAAAAGTGATATATATAGGGAAAGGGAGGAAGGCTCACGGCCAAGGGGAGTGAGGGAGAGCTTGTTGTGCCAGCTTGGTGGTTTAATGCTTGATTGGACGGAGAAGAGAGATAAATGACTTTTTGTATTAGAATATTATTATAATTTGAAAAGTGTGATGATTGTACTTTTGGAGTGTGTCATAGCCTCTTCCATCATGTCTCATTACTTCTTTTATGGTCCATAATCTGCTCAATTTCGTGCCCGGTTGCATTTCCGATCGTAATTCTTCCGACATTTTCGCCCGAATAAAATATTATATTTTATTTTTGAATGAAATTTTTTAAAATAACCAAGGTTGAAAGAAACATAATAAAAACACTAACTGTCTTGTTCACGGGTCAAAATTAGGTTTTCTGCACAGTAAACTTGTACCGGCAGTGAAAACGCAGACCGGCTTCCGTCTGAATTTTCATCCAAAATTTTTACCGTGACTTCATATGATATAACAACACAAGAAAATGATTTTTGTTTAATTAAAATCATCCTGATTTTAATCTAAAATAAACACATTTAAATATGTATTTACTGCTACAGAAAACATAGGAAAAACAGGGTTACAAAAATCAGAGCTCCAAGAACCCTAGAATATTGCACAAAATCACACAACTTCTTGTTATGCAAAAATCTGATCGTAACAGCTTTTAAGTCACACCATAATCGATTATTTAATTCCCATAATCGATTATGCCTTCTCGCCTGCGCTCCGTGTTTCTGGAATTCCCCGTAATCGATTATGCTAATCATTTACCACCTCTCTCTTTGTTCTGAAAATTCTTATAATCGATTATACCTCCATTGTTAGATCTGGAAACCACATAATCGATTATGCTAATCGATTATGCCTTCACTGTCCACGTTCCCTGATTCTGCAATAGCATGTAATCAATTATGCTAATCGATTACAAGTTCTCTGCCAGTCCCATAATCAATTATGAAGACACCATAATCGATTCTCCCTGCTGAAACCCAACTTTGTTGATTTTGAGACATCTTTCAACATTTATATTTACACATCAAAACTTCAAAAGTTATTTTACTTTATCATCCAAACAACATCAATTCTTCTAAATTCACTTATAAAATATCATTACCGATTATGCAATTTTCTTTAAAATTAATTATTTTAACATCAATTCTTTTAAAAATAATTTCATTAAGATCTACAATTATTAATATCAATTCTTTCAAAATTAATTTTATTAAAATTAATTTCAAAATTATTTATCACGTGTCATTTTAGCGAATAATTAGATGCAATAATTCCTTGACATGTGATAATTTTTTCTTCTTTTAAAAGCTTCTCTAAAGTGACTAAAAATATAAAAAGAAAAAGTAAGAATTTATCGATCACACTTGATTAATTTAAGTGTGCGCTTGAATAAACATTTGATAAAAGTGATTTTGAATGAAATTGATTTTGTAAAATTGATTTGATTATAATTGAGTTTGAAGTGAAGTGACCTTATGTTTAGATGTTTTTATGTTGAAAGCAAGTTTGATGTAAAACTTACTGTAAGTTTTTCAACCCAACGGAAAAGATATTTTTTGTAGCATCTAGTCAAAATTGTTTCCGAAAGCAAAATCAATTTTTTTTTGGGTATTAAAAGGGGCTTAAAAGCCCAAAAATGAAATTACAAAGAGACTATATGAGAGGAAGGAAAGCATTAGAAATCAAAATTTGAGACAACTCAACGGCAGGTTGCTCAAAAAGATAGAATCAATTTTACCTGACAGTGATCAAACACCTTACTCAACAGCAGGTTGCTCAAAAAGGGAGAATCAATTTTCGACATGGAACCAAACACACACTAAATGCATTGAGACGGTCTCAATCCACCAAGTCAACGGTGGAGCAGAGTGTTGATTCGATTTTGGTATAATAACTAGCGGTATACCCTTATATTCACACGGATCGCACTGTGTTGATTACTATAATTTTTTCTAAAAATAAAATTGAAAATTAATCAATTTTTTTTACCCAGGAAATAATCAAATAAGTAAATTGTATATCAATGTTGAGAATGTTGTTGTATATAAAAAAAAAATCGCATGATTGGACTTGAAGCGTAAGTGGGTTGGAGACCGTGATTTGGGGCTTTTTGACCAAACTGGGTTTCTATTAGAAACTATTTACCAGTTTAGGGTTATTCTGAAACTATTTACCAATGGGGGGTCGTTTTGGACACGTGGCATATTTTATTTTTTTTCAATCTGACAAGTCAAAGGCACCGCTGCAGGTGGCGCCTTTAAAGGCGCCACTGCAGTTGACGCCTATGCCTTTTTTTATAAAAAAAAGCAAAAAGCAGAAGTGGCGCAGGCGCTGCCCCCTAGCTGCTACAGTAGCGCACTGTAGCGCTACTGTAGCAGCACCCTTTTTTTTTTTTTAAATTTTTGACTTTTTAAAAAAATAAAAAATTTATTTATAAAAAAACTCATTCACCAGATAAAGAACTGAATTCATCAGATATTTATACATGATTCACCAGATATTTGCACATACTTAACCAAAAAATTTATTTCTCAAAAAAACATATTCACCAGATAATGAACTGAATTCACCAGATATTTATACCCGATTCACCAGATATTTGCACATACTTAACCAAAAAAATTATTTCTCAAAAAAAATCATTCACAAGATAATGAACTGAATTCACCAAATACTTATACCCGATTCACCAGATATTTACACATACTTAACCAAAAAAAATTATTTCTCAAAAAAACCCATTCACCAGATAATAATGAGTAGCAAATAATATCACAGGAGGCATAAAAAAATAATAGCAATAACAATTTACACCAAAAAGCATTCGCTGCCTTCTTCCCACGGAGAGAGGAAGCTTTTTAATGAACTGAACAAAATACAGATAGAAAATCTCCGGAGTGAAATTAAGAAGATGGGTTTACCTGAGATGAATATTCCTTGATCATGTCGCTGATGGTTCCGTCTAAAGCTCTCTCAGCAAGCTCATAATATAAGTCTATTTTGTTGTTTTAAATACATACTTTATCATTAATGTCATCGTTACTCCCTATACTTATAGTATAATTTTTTTTTGTCGCGTTGTTCCTTTAAAATTGTAGGTGACTTTCTTTTAATTCTTATAAGATAATTTTTTTTTACTAATGTAATAATTGATGAATATTTATTGGTGTAAATTGTTATTGCTATTATGTTTTTTATGGCTCCTGTGATATTATTTGCTACTCATTATTACGGGATTTTTTTTATTGCCTCTTGTTGTTTTAAATAGATACTTTAGCATCGTTAATCCCTATACTTATAGTATAAACAAATTTTTAAATTTTATGTCGTTTATTATATTATAATTTCAAGAGGTCACTCTCATTATCTTGATAAATGAGTATTTCTGCATGTGTGCTAGAAAGTACATAATTCCACCTACAGATTGTCCAAGTTGAAAGACGACTTCAACATTTAAAACAACACATACATGCAGTCTAGCTCTTCTATCTTCTTTCCGTTGGGCAAGAGTCACATATAGAGGTTTGCTTACAACCATTTTGTCATTCATCTCTAAGAGCTACCACACAATATCGGGTGAATCAGGTATAAATATCTGGTGAATTCAGTTCATTATCTGGTGAATGTGTTTTTTTTTTATAAATAATTTTTTTGGTTAAGTATCTGTAAATATCTGGTGAATGAGTTTTTTTGAGAAATAATTTTTTTTGGTTAAGTATGTGTAAATATCTGGTGAATCGGGTACAAATATCTGGTGAATTCAGTTCATTATCTTGTGAATGGTTTTTTTGAGAAATAATTTTTTTGGTTAAGTATGTGCAAATATCTGGTGAATCGGGTATAAATATCTGGTGAATTCAGTTCATTATCTGGTGAATAGGTTTTTTTGAGAAATAAATTTTTTGGTTAAGTATGTGCAAATATCTGGTGAATCATGTACAAATATCTGGTGAATTCAGTTTATTATCTGGTGAATGGGTTTTTTTATAAATAAATTTTTTATTTTTTTAAAAAGTCAAAATTTAAATAAATAAAAAAAAGGGTGCTGCTACAGTAGCAGCTAGGGGGCAGCGCCTGCGCCACTTCTGCTTTTTGCTTCTTTTTTTTTTTTTAAAAGGCATAGGCGCCACCTGCAGTGGCATCTTTGACTTGTCAGATTGAAAAAAAATAAAATATGTCACGTGTCCAAAATGATCCCCCATTGATAAATAGTTTCAGAATAATCCTAAACTGGTAAATAGTTTCTAAAAGAAACCCAATTTCATAAAAAAAAAACCGTGATTTGGCTTTTAAGTTTTAAGTCCCATGAAGCAGATATCTTGTCTTGTGTGTGCTGGTTACGGCTTCCCAAAGAAAGATTGATGGTAATTGATTCTAGCATAATTACCAGCATCTATCTCTTAGAGCGTGACCAGATAACCCGAGTTCTCTGTGGGATGTTTGGTTTGCATTTTTAGTTTCTGTTTTTATTTTCTAAAATCTATATTAATTTTAGTATTTGTCATATCAATTTTTTTTTAAATTTTGAAAACATATCCTGCATTTCTAAAAAATTTTAAAATGTCAAACAATTGTTTTCATTGTTTCCGAAAATACATTCTTCTTAACTAACCTTTTATATTCTTTTTGTCACAACTGTTTATTATAAGAGTCTTCCATCCTCTTGTTAGTAATTTAAAATCAATAAAAATTTTACAAAATAAAAACAGGAAATGAAAATACAAACCAAACATACCCTTATTTTTCCACGCCACCTATCACAATTTCTAACTTGCGCATCACAGTTTTATTGTAGGTATGCCCCCACCTTACTTTGCCACGCCTACTGTTGGTCAAATGTATGAAAGAACTTAAAGAAGATCCCTGAAATAATACACAAAAGACTACACAGTACCAAAAAATAGAGTTTCTCAACTTAAACCTAATACACCTAATGTAGAAGAAATACTATAGTAAACAACCAGCAAGAACCAAGCGCAAAAATAGCACAATAAAAGCACAACAATATGTGGTAATTTAATTACCACAGCAGGTAATTCAATTACATCAACAGAAAAGAGAAAGGGAACAAGAGACAGAGCACACACACAGTTTAGCATGGTTCAGTCAATGTGGCCTACATCCACGGGAGAGAGCCTCCTTCACTGTGAACTTTGATCAAGATTACAATAGAGATCCCTTGAATCTTTCTCAAATCCTCTCTTGATTCTTCTCTCAATTCACAATAGAATCAAATCAATACAATATGATAGTATTCTCTAGGTTTTTTTCTCTTTTTTGCTCTGAAAAACGTACCCAAGAAACTTCAGATTCCATTTCGTTCGTGCTGTAACGAACTTAAATATCAGAAATTGATGCGTCGTAATCGATTACGAGCTGTTGGTAATCGATTACTGTAATCGATTACAGAATTCTGGTAATCGATTACCAACTGTCTATCCACAGTTCTGAAACTTCAGAATTTCAGGCTGAAGGTCCGCAATCGATTACGGCCTTCCCATAATCGATTACCATCTGTCTGAATACCAAATCCTCCGGTTTTAAACTTGATTTTGAGGTACTTTCAAGACATACTCCAAGAATTCACGAAGAAGAAAGGACGTTCAACAATTGTGCATCAAGCCTGCCTCCCATACCAAAGAATAAGTTTCAACTTTCACGTTGTTTTCTCCTTTTCTAAAAGAAAAAGTGAAACTCGGGACACTACAGGCTGATCAAGGAAAGAATTAATATTATAGTACACTAGAGCAAGAAAACTTTAGTGTGGGGATCCCACTAGCTTCAACTGGATGTATAGAATAATGTCATGACACTCGTGGTTTTCTTTATTCGTTTTCTTTTTGTCCTTCCTCAGCATGACTTTTAAAAAATAAAATAAAAAGTACACATGAGCTAATTTAACCAACGTCGAGAATAGTTAAAAAAAAATTAGTTAGAAAATAGTTAATCTAGTTACCACATATTAGTACATTTAGTTACTGATTGAGATGATACATAATGAAAGTTTAAGTCATGTACATTTTTTATATATTAATATTGATTGATTGATCAGGATTTTTATTTTTTGGGTAAATTAAGTAGCTGTCTTTATCAAAGCATAATTAAAAAAAAAAAGTAGTTGTCTTTATCTTTTTTTTTTCTCCCTTAACCTCATTTACCCGTAAAAGCAGCTATGTCTCGTTGTGTCGCGTAACTCGTGTAGTCGTGTTTTACATTTTGTCACTTTGAAGTACTTCTTTATTTTTGAGTTATGATATTTAAATACAATTTTTTGACACGATATGTGATATTGTATATGTTTATTTTTATCTCTCACTTATTTTTTTTATCTTTTTTTGCATGCACGCTTCTCAAAAACACATCCACAAAATAAAGGAGACACCAAATGATATCCCATTTTGATATACAAAATTCATTCCTCTTATTTTTCCATTGCCAATTGATACAATCTCACTTTATTTGTCTTTATCTTTTTTTCCTTTTGGTAAAGAGTTTACTTTTTATGTACTTTTAGTTAAAGAATTTTTACACAAACATTCAATAATATCTTGACAAATCAATATTATTATTATTTCTCTCTATTAATTATTAAAATAAAAGCACACGTGTCAAAATGTTAGCGAATGTCAGCATTAATTTTTTTTTTACATTAATAGTACATACTACTATAATCCTTTGCTAAATTAGGTAATTGCCTTTGTCTTTTCTGATATTGACCTAAGATACTGAACCCGTGATATCTCGTCGTAATTCTTGTGATATGTTGGAGAATTAGGAAAATATCCCTGATTTTATCCTCTTTAGTTCTATTTGATTTTATTATTATTATTCTGATTTTATTTTGTTTTATTTTCTTCCTTAATTATAGGAAGATATTTGATTTGATTTGTTTTGCCTTTATTGTAATCTCTCTATAAAAGAGACTCCTACTATGAAAGAAATTACAACAACTGTTCCACTTCCTTCTATATGGTATCAGCAGCTTTAGGTTAGACTTCTTTTCTCCCCTCCATGGCGGCACACCCAAACTCATGGAAGCACGCCCTTACAGACGCTGTTGAAGATAGTAGCAACGTGACAAGAGGCAGCCCAGGCAGTGGCGGTGGTGGCCCGGGCAACGTAAGCGCAGGTGTAGGCACTAGCACTGGTGCAGGAGCCAGCGGTGCAGGCAGTGACGCCGGTGGCCGGCGGTGCAGGCAGTGACGCCGATGGCCGGTGGTGCAGGTGGTGCTGGCAGCACCAGTGGTGGTGTCAGCGGAGGTATGAACTGTCATTTTAATGGCCAAGAGGGTGTTTCTAATTCCCTTTAGGTCAATGTTCTACGGCTTCATGGGAAAAACTATACAGAATGGTCCCAGACTGTTAGATTGATCCTGGAAAGCAAAGGCAAGTTTGGATTTCTTACAGGAGACATGCTAAGGCCTACAAACAATGACCCAAATTTCAGGTTCTGGAAATCTGACTGCGAAAGATGTCTGGGAAGCTATCAAAGATACATACTCTGACATTCAGAATTCCTCTCAAATCTTTGATTTAAAATCCAGGTTATGGCATGCCAAACAAGGTAATAGAGATGTGACTACTTATTATAATGAACTAATGACTCTATGGCAGGATTGGATCTCTGCTATGAGGACAATGGGAAGTGTACTGAAGACAGTGTCCTATTCATCAAAAGGCAAGAGAATGATCGTGTGTTTATGTTTCTTACTGGACTAAATAAGGAACTTGATGAAGCAAGAGGGAGAATGGGAGGAAAGATGGGATGAAATCTGATAAATGGTGCGAGCATTGCAGGTGCTCGGGTCATACTCGTGAGACATGTTGAAAACTCCATGGCAAGCCTACGAATTGGAAGAAGAAATGTGGTGGTGAGAATCGTGCATTCCAAGGTGGCACCTCTGATCAAGAGAAGCAGTCTTCTTCAAGCTCGTTTCCTTTCACTAAGGAACAAATAGATCAACTGTACAAACTTCTTGAGTCCCAAACTCCTTCCTGCTCCATAGCCCAGAAAGGTAACTTTGTTAAAATTGCCCTTCTTAGTGTCAATCATACTTGGATTGTTGATTCAGGTGCTACTGATCATATGACAGGAGAGTCTAGTTTCTTTTCTTCATATAGTCCTCGTGCAGGTAACAAGAAAATTAAAATTGCAGATGGCTCTCTATCAGCCATTGCAGGGAAATGGTCCATTGTCCTGTCTCCAACGATAACTCTCCAAGATAATGGCTCTCTCTATCAGCAATGATAATGGTTACAACTCAATAATGCTAATATGATCGTGTTCTTATTCCTAAGTAACACGCACAAATCGTTCATTCACAAACAGCAACTATGAATTCGAATTTCCCAATTGTAACTCCACACAGTATATAAACATGAACACAGTGAATAAACTCTTGAAATTAAACAAACCAAACAAAGTTGAAATCCAGAATCAAAACAAGTTATCTAGGTAGTTCCATCTACCTCTAACAAAAGAGAACTAGCTAGACATAATAAAAATAGAACAAAGAGAAGAAGATGAAGGCAAGAATATCATCATGAGTCTCTACTTGGCAGCTTCAATTCTCTATGATTCCTTCCTTTTCTCTCCTCAACACTGTGTAGATCTGTGTAAGAATCTCTCAAAAGCTCTCTGTATGAATATCCCCAAAAACTGTCACCGTCCTTCCTTTTGCCTCTGCATGATTTTATTTTATTTTTCCAACTTGTAACCGCCACGCTCAAGCGTGGCATTCCTGGCGCTTGAGCGTGCCAGGCACTTGAGCGTGGCTCAGCCCATGCTTGAGCGTGGCTGCCTTGATCCAGAAACGCTCCAAACTGCTCAACTGCTCATTAAGACACCAAAAAAATAGCATAAAAACTAATAAAAGCAGAAATAAAACTAACTACGAAATTAAGAAAATTAAAACAGAAAAATAACTACAACTAATAAAATCTAATTAAAATTGACAACCTATTAACTACAAATTAAGATTCATCACACCCCTACACTTAAGCGTTTGCTTGTCCCTAAGCAAAGTAACAAAGACCAAACAAACAACGGCTCAAAGGATACCCACAATTTAACAAGAACAAAGCAATGCACCCAACCATGTAAGAATTCCTAAAACAAAAGAATCATCTTATGACAAGTTCACATCCCCGAATATTCCAAAGAAGAAATCATAACAATGGTGCACCAATATTTTCACACTTGAAAAATTAAATAACATGACTAATTCAATTAAGGAAGAACAATTGGACACCCAACTACTCAAAGGAAGTGCAATTTCACTCAATCACTCAAATTTATGTGGGTAATAATTGTAAGTGTATCACTCAAATCCACACATCAAAACCATGCAACTTCAAATTTGATTTTCATCTCAATCATTCATCCATAATTCACAGCATGTATAAATCCAAGGGACTTTATTTAGGATGTAACATGGCCAAGGCAAATGGGAAGGATAAGAAAGGATAAACAAGCTAACACCAATGGAAATAGGAGAGCAACAATTATTTTTAAACACGCATGCTTTGCATGCAACCCTTTAACCACTTCTTTCTTTTTGACTTCCTTCACCTTTATTCAAATGATCACTTTTTTTTTTCCAAATATTTTAATGACATTTTCCATATTTTTTCCTTTTTGTATTTCTTTTTGTTTTCTTCCTTTTTTTTTTTCTTTTTGATAACCACCCCTTCCTTTCACCATCATATAAGCACAAAATATTTCCCCCACACTTATGTCAAACCCACACACAATAATTCAATGCTCTCATATCCACTAAGGTTGGGTAGAAACATAGTTTTTCAAGTTAAGGCTCATGGGTAAAAACAAACAAAGATTTACATATAAAGCTCAAATGGGCTATGCAAAGGGAAAAATTCAAGGTTAGTTATTTGGTCAAAGTGACTACATGAAAAACGACCCAAATCATTTTTATAACATGCATGTGAATCATGAACTTCAAACAAGAATCAAGCAAACTCAGGAGCATGAATTTCAATGGTGCACTCACAAGAAAGAATTTGACAATTATGGGCCCAAATGACTCACAATGATAAAGTTAAGCAATCCAATTAATTCTCCCCAAAATTTTATAGCCATGAACTTTAATCAATAAGGTTAACACAATGCACCAAAGTTATTAAATCCAGTTAAGAACAAACTCAAATGACAAACTAAACCACAAGTGTCATCTTCATATCAAAGGAAAACAAACATGGTGGATGCATAATACAATGAAATTGCCAATTTGTAGGGTTCCACACAAGCATGCTTATTATTTTTTTTCAAAAAGGGGTAATGATCTTAACTTGCAAACACTAAAAACACTCAAAAATAAAACAACACACATCCTAAAAATAAACTAAAACAAAAGAAAAGAAAACTCTCGTATCTTGTGCTTCCAAAATTTGATCCAAAACTTGAGGTCACTATCAGTAGTGCCTCCTATCCTTCACTTTGTTATGAGATAACCTGAAGCACATGACTAAATATATATCTCAAACAAAGAAAACATTAGCACAAAATAAGTGAGTCATAAAAAGAAAAGAAAAAAAAAACTACTCCTAACTAAAAATTATTCACTCTTCATCCTCTGTTCCTTCCTCCACTTCTTCTTCCATCTCTTGATCCTCTTGGGCTTCCTCCTCCGGGTCTTGCAGATCCAACTGCATAAACTGCCTATGCAACTCATCCTCTGGTACTAGAGGGACAAACCTCTCCTGAGGCACACCCACGTGCTCGGTCACAACAGTAATAAATGCATGCAACTGATCTATATTGTGATACATTCTTTGAGTCGCATGAGTCATCAATTTCTACCTACGAGCCTGAGACACCGGAGGCCCTGCTCCCACTCTATGTGGAGGTCGGTGTAATGGCGGAATCTCTTCCCAATTGTCATCAATATACCTCACATTAATGGGCTTTTCCGCTTTTACAGGCTCAATGATCGGGTCTTCCACCCCCGCAAGCCTAATTAAGTGAGTAATATGCTGAGGATAACCTAACTTTTTCTTCGGATCATGGGAAAGATGAAAGATGTTAAAAGCAATGACTCTTCCTACATCCACAAATCTGCTAGTCAAAATTGAATAAATCAACAGAGCATGAGTCACAGTAATTTCAGATTTGTTGGATACAGGAAGAAGTTTTGTAGTCACAAAAGTAGCCCAAATCCTAGGAATCAGTTTCAAAGTTGTCCTCCACAAAAGCCTAGGCTGCTGAGACCCTTTCTTGGTTTCCCACCGACCCTCTGGAATACACAGCTCTCTCAAAACATCTTGGGCATCCCACTCAGACTTTTCTAATTCTTCATAAGTGCCCACACTGCCCTCATGGGGTCCTTGTAAACCATACACAGAATTAATTAGTGCAGGAGAGTAGTCTACCTCTTTTCCTCTTACCCAACTCTTGAACCGGATGACACCTGACCTATCCTCACAATAGGTATTAGCATAAAATTCATGCACCAGCATCTTACAACCATCATCCGGGGTACATACCGAATCTCTCCATCCTCTCTTTTCAATTTATCCTGAATCTCCCGATATTCATTCCTTTTCAACCAAATTTCCTTCTCCCTTACAAAATCTCTCCCCATCAAGTTATGTCTAAATCTCAGTTCATGCACGGGAGAAAGGAATTGGTTATTACTGGGAGGAGGTGGAGCAGTAGAGGTTGATGCTCCTCCTCTTGTACTTGCTCTTCTAGGCACTGTGTTAGTGGCCTTTTGCTTTTTCTTTGACGGCATCTGCAAAATAAATCCAGAAAAATTCCACCACAATATACGATTAGATCAACATCAATATCCAAAACTCAAGTTCATGCAGACCCAGAATAAGTTCCAGTGAACAATTCATCCAAACCAAAAAAATTCATCCCATTTAAGAGGTAATCAGACCAATGCTTGTAACCCTCAGTATTTCAAAAATTTGGTTCCCAAAGATTATCAAATTACTCAGAACCAAGCAAAACAAGTTGTCACTGTACACAAGTTCAACAAAGTTCACATGCAAATTTTTTTATCATACTCAAACAAATTGATTCATCCCCATAACTCAAAACACTATATCTCATCACCCCCACACTAAATCAAAATTCAATTTCAAAACCCCACACCCACATTCATCAAATAATATCACAACACCCAAGAATCCAACTATCACAATCAAATCCCTAACCCCCAAAGTAACAAATTTTCACACTGACAAGATTCCATCCCCTCAACTCACAATAATCAATATTAACAACACCAATGCAGACAAGCATATAGAGAAGCAGAGAAGAAGAAAGGAATGGGTACCTCGCGTGCACAATAGAGGAACTTTGTATGGTTATACAACGGAACCAGCAAGTGAATGCGGTGAGGAGTGTGCGAACCAATGTGTGCGAAGTGAGGGTAAGTGAGTGAAGAACAGTGAGTGTGTGTCGTGAGGGAGGAGAGTGTGGGTAAGAGAGAGTGAATGAAGAAGAGGGTTCATTTTATTTTTTTTAAAGAAGGGCAGTCGTAGCTGCCAAAGAAAGAAGAAGGGTTTTTAACCCCTACAACCAAAACTACGTGTTTCAGCGTTTTTTTATTTTATTTTGAGTTTCCAACCCCTCTTCTAAGCGTGAAACATCCTACGCTCAAGCGCGGGGACTTTTTTTCAAATTTTTTTTTTCATTTTTTATTTGATTTTTTTTCAAAATTAACATTAATTAATTAATTAATTAAATAAATAAAAACTATTTTTTTTCAAACGATGTAGCGTAGCAAATCCCGCGCTTAAGCATTAGGAGACAGAGACCAACATTTTTATACTTGGGCATGCTCTGGCGCTTGAATCCTCGTGCTTTAGTGCCTAGAATCACGCTCGAGCGCCCTACTGAGCCGCGCACAGGCGTGCGCAGACAAAAACCAATATTTTTTTCACCATTGCATGCTAGAGCGTGGGTGCCAACACTTCAGCGGAGAGAAAGCCACACTCTAGCATGAACAAATGCACGCTTTAGCGTGCTAAAACAGAAAGCACCTCCCTTTTTCTTGAGCACGCTCTGGTACTGAAATCCTCACGCTTTAGTGTAACGTCCTTCGTTACATTAGTTGCCCAAATTAATTTTCTATAAAAACCTTTAAAACATTTAAATTAATTAGTCGAGTCATAAAATTTTTCACAATATACATTTAAGTCTGAAAGTATCTCGTATATTCAAAATAATTAAATAAGGTAATAATGCTAAATAAATCATTATATCCAAATAAAATAAAGTCTCATAAATATTAATTAATAAAAATCACATAACTCTTTTACAGTTGTTTTTGTTTCAAAACACAAGCGTCTAATAAATCCCAAAGAAATAAAAAAAAAAAACTAGAACTAATATCTTCAAGACTCTCTCAAGACGTTGCATCATCTATCTTATCACCTGTAAACTCTGAAAGACAACACCACTAGTAAGATTCATAATCTCAGTAAGTAAACACGGTTCTAAAAGGTTTTCGAAAAGATGTTGCTTTCAGCCGGCGCGGTAACCTGAAAAACAACCATGGTACCCGCTTATTTTCAAAATAATATAACTCTAAATATTTTATATAAATTAAGGAATATTAACCTAAACTCACAAAATTCATGCACAAGTCATAACATCATCAAATATAAGTAATCCATCACTAACATAACATATAACATAAATAAAATCATGCAAAGGACATCTCTTGTGTCCAAATAATCTCAACTTATCATCTGAGTCTCTTTTATTTAATTACTCAATTTTAGCCTATGAGCTCATGACAAATGCAATGGCGTCCCACTGCCTTCCCCTTCCCAGAAGGATGTATCTATAATGGGTCTTCCCTTTCCATAAGGAGGTATCTGTCTTCCCCTCTAACGAGAAGGTATCTGTCATCCCCTTCCCAGAAAGAGGTATCGGTCTTCCCCTCTAACGAGGAAGTATCTGTATTCCCCTCTAACAAGGAGGTATCTGTCATCCTGTTCCCATAAGGATGTATCTATAAACAGTCTTTACCTTCCCAGAAGGAGGTATCCATCTTCCCCTCTGTAACAGCCTGATTTTAATTATGTTGTTCAATCGGTTAAAATATAATTAAATTATATTTTAAATTTGAGAGTCAGAAAGTGTTTTTGATTAAAATAAAATCATATTCATAGTCTACTTTATGGTAGAGGGTTACGGTAAAATTTTTCGATTGAAAGTTCAGACGAAAGCTGGTTTGCGTTTTCACTGCCGGTACAAGTTTACTGTGCAGAAAACCTAATTTTGACCCGTGAACGAGATAGTTAGTGTTTTTATTAGGTTTCCTTTAACTTTGGTTATTTTGAAAATTTTCATTCAAAAATAAAATATAAAATTTTATTCGGGCAAAAACGTCTGAAGAATTATGATCGGAAATGCAATCGGGTACGAAATGGAGTAGAATAAGAGACATAAAAGGCTTGAGGTGATATGAGGGAGTGAGGTGACTCACTAGATGTATGACCTAAGCTACCTCCTAAAAAGTGGTTATGATGGACTTTTTGAAATATATCATATTATATTCTAAAAACCTAATTTTTTCTTTCCTCTTCAACCAAATAAGGCACAAGGTCAAAACTTGCTCTCCAAGCTCATTCCTATCTCCTCAATTTCGTGCCGCTCTCTCCCCTCTCTATATATACCCATTTCATTTTCACTTCATCATCTTCCTCCTTCAACCTCCATTAAACATTCATCTTCTTCTTTCTTCTAAAAGTTCAAGCTCTTAAAGCTTTAGTTTTTATTCATCTTTTCTACTTATGTTCTTCATTAAAGTTCTTCCTTATACTAAGGGTAATGCTCTCATATGAATCTTTT
Source organism: Sophora flavescens (assembly GCA_030762895.1). Lineage (NCBI taxonomy): Eukaryota > Viridiplantae > Streptophyta > Magnoliopsida > Fabales > Fabaceae > Sophora > Sophora flavescens. The sequence continues at coordinate 38,133,815 of CM061064.1, forward strand.
TTCAGGTTTCATCTTTTATTTCTTAGTTTACTTTGTGTGTTCTTTATATGCTTTAAACTTCTAAAATCTCTCTAAAATAGTAGAAAACTCCTTTTGAGTTAAAACCACTTTCTAAAGTCTTGTATTAACTTATATTTTCACATACTAAGAGGTTGTGTAAAACAAAAATCTCTACATATCTCTTCCAATGAAGGCAGAATGCTTGCATTTGTGATCTAGGAAGTTTTTGTTTCAACTTTTGGAATATGATCATGTGTTTGAGTTTCTAACTATCCATTGATCTTAAATCTATAAATCTTGTAAGTTTTGATAGCTTGTTCCTATGATGGCTGAAAATATGAATAAGTAAGCCTAGGATACTATGTTTCAACTTTCCAAGTATGATCATGGATTTAGAACTCTTAATACCTTGTGATTCTAAACCTAAGAGTTATTGTTAAACAAAGAATATTTTCCTCATCATCCTATGATGGTCGAAACTTAGTGTTTAGGTGCTAGAATGTGTGAGTTTTTATTTTTCCAAAATGATCATGGACTTAAGCTCCATAAGATATTTGGATGCTAAGTCTAAGAGATTGGAAAGTTTAAGGATTTCTAACTTGTTTATTCTATATTATTAAAGCTAGGATGTATTACCTTCATTTTTCCAAGATGATCATGGACTTGAGCTCCATAAGATATTTGGATGCTAAGTCTAAGAGATTGGAATGTTTAAGTTTCCATTGTTTTCCAAGATGATCATGGATTTGAGCTCCATAAGATATTTGGATGCTAAGTCTAAGAGATTGGAATGTTTAAGTTTCCATTGTTTTCCAAAATGATCATGGACTTGAGCTCCATAAGATATTTGGATGCTAAGTCTAAGAGATTGGAAAGTTTAAGGATTTCTAACTTATTTATTCTATGTTATTAAAGCTAGGATGTGTTACTTTCATTTTTCCAAGATGATCATGGACTTGAGCTCCATAAGATATTTGGATGCTAAGTCTAAGAGATTGGAATGTTTAAGTTTCCATTGTTTTCCAAAATGATCATGGGCTTAAGCTCCATAAGATATTTGGATGCTAAGTCTAAGAGATTGGAAAGTTTAAAGATTTCTAACCTATAAATCCTATGAAGGTCGAACCTAGAAGGTTATGGACCTATGATACTTTGTTCTTATTTTTCCAAAATGATAATGGTTTTGAGCTCCTTAATACATATGGATGCTAAACCTAAGAGATTGGAAAGTTTAGTGAATGATAGCCTATTTTACTAGCCTTGGCCGAATACCCTAAGTTTATAACTTAGTGGGATTTTAATTCAACTTTGTTAAGTGATCATTGTTTATGACTCCTAACACTTAAGGATCATAAATCCATGAGTTGTATAATTTTTTGGGAATCTCTAACCCTAACAACTAGTCTTGGCCGAACCTATACATAGTGGTTTAGTTTTCTTGTTTGATTTTAACTTGTGATTTTGTGTTCATAACCTTAGACATCCATCGTGGAGGAAACGAGGACGTTCGTGGTATACCTCTTTGAGCATCTAATCTCCTTACCTTCACAGAAGGTGGAGTTAGTACTTAGTGGTGTGACAACAAGGAGCTTCGAGTTCGGGAGTCTGGTGATAACCCAGGTGGGGGAAAGAACCAACCTATCGTCAGAATGAATAAGTAGTAGATTATATAATAATTTTTTAGGGCGACCTAAACCCTACTAGTAGTCGAGTAATCGACAAGACGAAAATCATATTGGAAACCTTTTCTGAAAAACCAATGGCGATTCCGGGATTGTAGGTTTATTGATATTAGGTTGATTTTATATTGTTGATGGTTGATTTGATTTTATTACCTTTATTGAATTGATTTTGTGCTATGTTTGTGATATGTGAATATTTTGATTGATATTGTGTTATGCATGATCTGTCTGGTTTGTATTATTATGCTTTGGGGTTTTTAAGCAAAGATATATATATGTTGTCTAAGAGATGATTGTTTTGGGTGTGAGGATAATGATGATTTAGAAGTGCCTAACCTAGATGATGTATGTTAAAGAGGTGTTATGGCATAGAATATGTGTCAAGTTCTAATGAAAGGTTAAGGCACTAAGATGTTGTTAAAACGGGTTGGTGAGATTCAAGTATAAATGTTATTGTCCACAACTGTGTATTGGTAATATAATGCACAAGGACAAAAGTGTATTGGTAATATAATACACAAAGACAAAAGTGTATTGATAATATAATGCGCAAGGACATCTGTGTATTGGTAATATAATACACGTAAAACACTTCTGTGTATTGGTAATATAATACACCGTGTATTGGTAATATAATGCACGTAAAACATTTGTGTATTGGTAATATAATACACCGTGTATTGGTAATATAATACACGTAAAACACTTCTGTGTATTGGTAATATAATACACCATGTATTGGTAATATAATACATGTAAAATCAAGAGTTCTCGTGAGACCACTTCCACCTTAGGAAATAGGTGTGCAACTATGGTGTCTTTGAGTAGCATGAGATTGGGGGTAGATGATGATATATTAACTTGAGGGTGATCTGTTAGTTATGTGCGTTGTTTGTCTGTGACAATTACTATATGATTTACAATGACTCTTTTCCGCTTTTTGATGATATAACTGTTTCTTATTCCCTATGTTTCTGTATTTTTGTGGGTTACTTTGGTTTACGTTAGAAGACCAGATGGAGGGTTATGTTACTGAGGAGCTGGACGAAACTCTATGAAACAGAGATTGCTGAGGAGTTGGATGGAACTCCTTACGAACCCGACACTGGGGGTCGAGCTGTGATCCATGGCGATTAGAGTATAGACATTATGGACAGTGTGTCTAAGGAGCATTTTGATATTTCCGCTAAGTATGTCTGTTATTAAGTTTATGCCTGTGAGGGATCCTACTGAGAGGATACCCTCAACAATGTTTTGGTATTGTAATGAAAAACTAAGTGTGTATTTACATATGTTAAAGTTATTGTGTTTTAAATTTGTAGAAGTTATATGATAATTAAATAAGTTTTTAATTTTTACGTATTTTCACGATAAGCACGCGATTAAGAATTAATTTAAGAAGGTAATTAATCTAATAAAACACCGGGGCACAACGAGGTGTCTCACCCTCTAACGAGGGGTATCTCTCATTCCCTTCCCCGAAGGAGGTATCTCAACAATCACAAATAACAATCCGAAACATATTCTGGGCATATGTCATGACCCCAGGACATGACACATGACCTCATACATCAATCTCAATGGTATAACTTATGACAAAACAACTCATATGCATTCCAAAATATCTTCAATACATAACATCATGTAACATGCATTATTATTCATCAAGTTCATATCAAAACAATACTGAGGCATCACATATCACAAGAAACATATCAAACAATAATATCACTCAACATGTGAATATTCAATCTCATAATAATTAATCACCAATAAAACATCAATTTTATTTTGAAGACAAAACCCCAAATAATTACTCTTAATTTCATAATCAAATCCTTTAAAGTTCTATACCATGGAAGTTTAAGAAAATGAGTATTACTTACTTCTCGTGGACCTCCAAAAACTCTAAAAATTATCTATAACAAATGTCGATGCTTCACAAAAATAATCCCTATTTCTTCTTGTTAACGTTCTCGTACTGCAACCACGAGTACTATTCAAAACCCTTTTCTAATATTTGTGCGGCGTGACTATTTTGTATTTTAGAATTCTTTTTAACTTATATATATAGTGCAGCTATAATATTTGAACACAAAATTTTGACATCATATGTGATACTGTATATATTTATTTTTATCTCTTATTTATTTATTATCTTCTTGTATACACACATTCCAAAAATACACAATAAAAATAAATGAACATCATATTTATGTTCATTTTATGTGTTCAAAAATCATTTTTCATATATAGGGTGACCATATGACTCCCTCTCCTGTTTGCTTTTTTTTTTTTTATTTGTCATTGAGGCCCATCAACAAATAGGGATTCATTTGAATCCACGAATGCCCAGCAACTCTCACGTACGTGAGTTGCTCAATTAAGTGGGATCCTTCCCTTTTTTTTATTTAAATTTTTTTTTTTTAAGTCTAACTTTACATTCTTTTATAATTACTAAACAATTCCAATAAATTCATATACTATCAATTCTCTACACTAAATATCGTAATAATTTAATCTTTTATTAAAGGATTATATTGAAATTTTAGAATGTAATATTTCTCCCATCCTTCAAGAATTTTCGTCCCCGAAATTTCAACATCTAAACACTCGTAGAAAAAAATAATAAATAATTAAACAGGCAACTAGAAAATAAATTGATTTACATACACTATAAGGACAAGAATTATGATCATCAAAATAATTTTTTCGACACAACAAACAATCTTAGGTAAGTTCAATCACAATCAATAATTAATCAAAATCAACAGTATAAAACAAGTCTTGTACACCAGAGAACAATTTAAACCGAAAGTGGAGGTAAACAAACACACAAAAAACAATCAAGCACCACTCAACTCCAAAGTTTCTCACACCCAACAAATCTTAAAAAAATCTTTTTCTTACAACAAAACTCATACACTTGCATGTTAGTCGTCATAAATCTGTACACCGCCAATCAAATATTGGGTTGACCAGGTCCAACATCTAAAAGAATAACATGCAGTTTTTATAACTCTGACATCAGTCCTATGCACCTATGTTTTGATTTTAGAAAAAGCCCCACTACCACAATCCAATTTAGAATCGAACTGCTCTGATACCATGAATGTAACACCCTTCGTTACATTTGTAGCTCAAATTAATTTTCTATAAAAACCTTTAAAACATTTAAATTAATTAGTCGAGTCATAAAATTTTTCAAAATATATATTTAAGTCTGAAAGTATCTCGTATATTCAAAATAATTAAATAAGGTAATAGTGCTAAATAAATCATTATATCCAAATAAAATCAAGTCTCATAAATATTAATTAATAAAAATCACATAACTCTTTTACAGTTGTTTTTGCCTCAAAACACAGGCGTCTAATAAACCCCAACGAAATAAATAAAAAGAAATAAACTAGAACTAATATCTTCAAGACTCTCTCAAGACGCTGCATCATCTATCTCATCACCTGTAAAGTCTGATTGACAACACCACTAATGAGATTCATAATCTCAGTAAGTAAACACGGTTCTAAAAGGTTTTCGAAAAGATGTTGCTTTCAGCCGACGCGGTAACCGGAAAAGCAACCATGGTACCCGCTTATTTTCAAAATAATATAACTCAAAATATTTTATATAAATTAAGGAATATTAACCCAAACTCACAAAATTCATGCACAAGTCATAACATCATCAAATATAAGTAATCCATCACTAACATAACACACAACATAAATAAAATCATGCAAAGGACATCTCTTGTGTCTAAATAACCTCAACTTATCATCCGAGTCTCTTTTATTTAATTACTCAATTTTAGTCTATGAACTCATGACAAATGCAATGGCGTCCCACTGCCTTCCCCTTCCCAGAAGGAAGTATCTATAATGGGTCTTCCCCTTCCCATAAGGAGGTATCTGTCTTCCCCTCTAATGAGAAGGTATCTGTCATCCCCTTCCTAGGAGGTATCTATCAACAGTCTTCCCCTTCCCAGAAGGATGTATCCGTCTTCCTCTCTAACGAGGAGGTATCTGTATTCCCCTCTAACGATGAGGTATTTGTCATACCCTTCCCAGAAGGAGGTATCTATAAATAGTCTTCACCTTCTCACAAGGAGGTATCCGTATTCCCCTCTAACGATGAGGTATCTATCATCCCCTTCCCTGAAGGAGGTATCTCAACAATCACAAATAACAATCCAAAACATATTTTTGGCATATGTCATGACCCCAGGACATGATGTAACACCCCCACTAGGTATTACTACGTAACACATACGGAATTTAAATTAAAAAGATAATTTGTTGGTTGCTTTCGGAAAATAATTTATATAAGTACATAAGCGTCTGAAATTGGGTATAAAAATTTGTCACGACTCCAAACTTAAGCCTTGATCGGCACACCGACTTACAATCCTACCCTGGCAAGCCTATTTAATTTACAGATATACTTGAATAAAAGCTAGTATTTTTACAAAAATTTCGACAGAGTCTCCTCTGTAATTCGAACATCCCAGGTAAAAGAACACCTGCTAAAATAATTACATTTTCATTCCAGAATTCTAGTTACACCAAATACAACCAGGCAGTAATATGCTAAAAATAGTTACATCAATAAGCTATACATGACCCAAAAGGAAAAGCTTAGGTTTTCCTTCAAAAGAGATGCTCTCCGAGTCATAAACATTCAATTTTAAAATAAAGACTCTCTGAGCCATACTCATACATACTATCAAAAAATCTAAGTCTCAAACCCTAAGCTGGTCATTCTAAAAGTTATTCCTGACGAAAACTCACGTGGTCATTCCACAATCAAATACTTCATCAAACAACTAGATCTAAGTCTCTGAGTGACTTAGGAAGACTCCTCTGCACCATTTGTACTAAAATATCCAGGGTACAATAGCGAACCAGAAGAAACCTGATATATCTTCAAGGGTGAGATACCGACAAATGGATATATCACACAACAACCATATACATGATACATACAACACATTGGCATATTAGCATTTAAGCAATTTTCATAGATAAAATAACAAGTGTTATATCAGTGGGTCTCATACACGAATCAATCAGTTTTATAAAGATAACGCATCACACTTCAATCATGAGGCTCTAAACTTAATCTCATGAGATACCATCACCGTTTTATCATTAAGAAAGAAAGAGTTGATCAGGCTCGCATGCCGCATTCGTAAGTTGTCTCCGTCACCTCATGCACCCAGATCAACATCATCACGAATCCCTTATAACGGCCATTCGGATGCATACATCATCGAATACCACAACTTAAGCGGGTATTTGGTAACTCAAGCACGTCTGCTAAGGGGAAATTCATATGAATAAAAGACTTTTCATTATCGAGACTTTTCTTTATGTTCACTCTTTTCCGTTGTCGAAGTCCAAAGCTAACGACTATTTACAATTTTCATTACTTGAAAATCAATAACACAGGACACGCAGTCCGAGTGCTCAATCACAACACCTTAGACCGATGCCGCAGTCCAAGGTTGTGGTCGTAGAAACAATTATAATTTTATCCATGTTTTATTTCAAAATGATAAGGACTCCTGGCCCATAACAACGAAATTAGGACACACAGTCCTCAATTCTAAGATTAGGACTCCTAGCCCATAATATCACGATGAGGACCCTTGGTCCATAATTCTTGACACGGATCCCAGATCGCGTGATTATAACTGAATATCAGAGGCAACGTCTCACGAACTAGATTATCTTTCACATGTGCTTACCTTTCGCTCAGTGAAAATCAAAACCAAAATAAAACCTCGGTCACTTATCCAAGTAACCTGAATGTTTCTAAATAATTTAGGAGAAAATCTTTTCCTTTAAAATTCTATTATAAAACATTAAGGAAATTCATTTGCTTTTGAAATCCTCGATGGAATAAAGTCAAATATTTTCAAAGGGGTTTTTCCTTCATAAAACACATAGTTCGAAAAAGGTTTTCTCTCGTACAAACTTTGGATCATAAAAAGGTAGTTTCTTTCAACTTAAAATCACTTCAACATTTTTCTAAAAACAAATATCTTATTCTTCTGAAGTAAGCACTTTGAACAAGGAACTTTTATAAATGATCCCAAAACTTTCAAAGTTCTATTCAAGGCTTATTAGTGCTTTTAATCCTTATAGTCATTGGGCACGGATTCAAGTCTGGCTTCTCAAACTGCAATCAACAGTAATATATTCACAACAATAATAATATCACAGTTAATGACAGTCCATCACATATATATAATTCATAATACCTTAAAGCAAGTAATGTTCAACTTCAAGTAATAACCACAATAGTTCAAGTAAACAGATTATTCAAGTATTGGCTCAATATCACAATAATATTCACAACACTCAATTAAACACTTACACACATGCATACAGTTATTGAATATCCCTAGGCAAGCTCCCCTTACCTTTGAAGACAAGTAAAGGATCCTCGTCTTAATGCTCACGTTAGCTCCAAAAGTGTAACTATCTACTCCATCAAGCAAACATAGCCGTGTCAAACGTCTCAGAGAGGGAATCCAACAACGCACATCAACCAGAAATCAAGAAATCAATTACACATGATCAAACACATATTCTAATTTGATCTAAACACTTAATCTTATTACCAAACAAGGTCATTTTCAAAGAAAATCATGTTTGGAGCTTAAGCTTCACAATACCCTTTAAGGAAACTTTGTTTTGATTAAAGGATCATGAAAATGAACTTAGGAATCATCAACTAAAAGTCCTAATTTCATAAATGCATACTTAATTTTACCAAACATAACCAATTTCAATAAAAATCGAATTGGGGTTTTAGGGTTCATATCCTAAATTGGGGAAAACTCATTCTAATCCTAGAATCATGAAATTAGTTTAATAAAACATCAATTTGTAGTCTCGATTGCATGAATACAAATTTAATTTCAAAGTCTAAAGCTAAAATCAAAATGTTAGGGTTAGGGTTTCAAAATAAAATTGGGGATTTTCAACTAGGAGAGGTTATGGTGAAGTACTCACCCAATATGTCAAGAAAAGAGGACGTGGTGGCTGTTGCAATGGCCGGCGCGGGGGTTGCCGACGAAGGGGCGGCGGAGCACCGCAAGACAGATCCTGAAACAACCATTACCCAAGAAAATGAAGACAAGCTTTTGAGGAAGAAGAAGGTGTTTAAGTTGACAAGAGAAGGGGTAAACCATCATGGAAGGCGGCTGCCGATCTTACCTCGGTGGAGGGCGGCGCGTTTCACACTGGAGAACGCATGCAGGCTACGCGTTTCGTGGTCCGTCACATCGACGATGGCATAGTTCTGAGCGGCTTCAGGCAGTGGCGGTGTCGCGACTGTGCAAGGTGGCGGCGCGTGGTTTGGAAGGGCAAGGGAGAAGAAGATGGAGTTAGGGAGAAAGAATAAGAATATGGGTGAGAAGGAAGAAGAAGCAGAGAAAGAAAAGAGAAGAGTGAGGGGGAAGGGTGGGGATCGGGTTTTAGATAGAAATAGGAGAGAGAAAATCTAATTCTTGTGTTAGTGGGTACAAAATGAGTGATAAATATTAAGCCTAAAAATAAACATGTTTTTAGTTTTTGAATCTAAAAATAAAGGGTGACAAATATATAGTTTCAAATTTTGAAATAAAGTAGAGATTGATAGTTGGATCGATCAACTAAGAAAATCCACGGTCCAACATTTAATCTCCGATTAATGTCAAACCAGTTTATTTTCAAATCTAAAATTAAATAGAATGAAAATATGAAAATGCTTTTCTATTAATCATATTATTTAAAACATTTTTCTGTACTGGTAATAATAGTGATAATAACGTAAATTATTGTCTAGTAAGCGTGCATTCACTGAAATAAGTCAGTGCTAACGCACCCAATAAAATAATTTGAAGAGAGTAATTTAATTACTCAAATAAACCACATAACAAAATAAACATAAACATCCAAATAAAATAATTAATCATATGTGTAAAAACTAGGGTGTTACACATGACATATAACCTCATGCATCAATCTCAATGGTATAACTCATGTCAAAACAACTCATATGCATTCCAAAATAACTTCAATACATAACATCATGTAACATGCATTATTATTCATCAAGTTCATATAAAAACAACACTAAGGTATCACATATCACAAAAAGCATATCAAACAATAATATCACTCAACATGTGAATATTCAATCTCATAATAATTAATCACCAACAAAACATCAATTTTATTTTGAAGACAAAACCCCAAAAAATTACTCTTAATTTCATAATCAAATCCTTTAAAATTCTATACCATGGAAGTTTAATAAAAGGGGTGTTTACTTCTCGTAGACCTCCAAAAACTCTAAAAATTATCTATAACAAATGTCAATGCTTCACAAAAATAATCCTTATTTCTTGTTGTTAACGTTCTCGTAGTGCAACCCACAAGTACTATTCAAAACCCTTTTTTTATATTTGTGCGGCGTGACTACCAGAACAAGGTTTTGTATTTTAGAATCTATACAAATATAAAAGTGGAATAGAATTTTTTACTGTACATCTGACTTGGCTGGATTTTCATGATTAAGGGAGTTTAAATGACTATTTTAATGGTTGATTTTATTCTTATTTTTTAAATTAAAATTTGACTATATTACTTTATTCATTGCTTAAGCTAATGGAACTGGCATTTATGGGGATATAAGACGTTAACACGACAAGTATTTCTTCAATCAAACACGACGTGTTTCTTGTCTTCAGTCTTGAAGCTTCTTGCAGAAGCTTTGATTCTCAACATCAGATTTTTCCTTCTCACCACCACCTTCCTTTTCCTTCTTCTTCTCTTCCTTTTCCTTCTCACCACCACTCCTCTTCTTTTTCTCTTCCTTTTCCTTCTTACATGCTTTTGGATCTCCCTGTGATTATAGAAGAACTTGTGCATCTGCATCCTTTACACCTTGAAATGGAACCCGAAGCTAGGCAAGGTGGAGATTGACGTGGAGTTGATAGATGGCCCTAACCCCGTTTATCAATTTGGGTACATTTTCCCCCTCCTTCTTTATTCTTAACTTTGGTTTCTTTAATTTTCTTTGTTGAATCCTGACCTTTGGGTTCAATTTTCTGCCAACCCATTCAATGTTTTGATTTAGGTTTTCCATTTTTTAATTACTATGATTTTGTGGCACAGGGTGTTTACTATTATTGCTATCAAATATTATGGAATAAAGCTGAAGCAGTTGCACTTGAACAGAAAAGGTTAGGCATTGGTGATGGATTAGATGGGTTGATCTCCTCACTTATTGTCGCTGCTTTATCTGGGTAATTTACTTTGGCTATAAAGAAGTTGGTTTGCTTGGCATTAGATTTCTTCATGTAAGTGTGTAATCCTTATGTAGTTGTGTTAAATAGAAAGCATCAAAATCAAATGAAGTTTTCTTTCCACATTCAGGTAGTTGTAGTTAAAGCCATGAGAAGTTCTGTAATTTTTTTTTTTTGGGTGCATAATTTACTCTTGGATCTTTTATCATACTTTTTCATATATTCATGTATCAAATTTTGTTCGACATTTGTTTTCTACTATATTTGGAGCCTTTTGTTGTAACCCCCCCCAAAACACACACACACACATATATATTATTGTTAAATTGGGTCATTTGATACCATCTGCTGTCATGGCCATATGATATATATATAGTGTGATATTTGATTTTTTTTAATACCAAAATTTAGGGATGATTTTATGTGAATGTTTGGTATTTAGTTTGGTGAAGTGATTTTAAAATAAGCGAAAAAGTATCACAAATCATGTAAAGCAAGCATAAAAATTTAAAATCTGGGTCAGAAAACTAACATAGTGATGGAAGAAATATGTGAAATGAGAGTTATAGATCTCTTATGGTGAAATGAAAACTGACCATGTTGGTACTGTTATAGTGAAACAAAAATTTAGGAGCATTTACATCCATAATTTTGTAAATAGGTAGGTGGGTTTATGGTCATGGTTTGTACAGAGGAAGAATTGTGAGGCTGGTTGCAATAAAAGAAAAAATATAGAGAGACAAATGGCTTTGACTAAAAGGGAGGATGCCAGAGAAAGTCCAACTCACCGGAGATGGAGAGGGACAACAAGGATTTAGATAAAGTCATAAAGAGTAGATGCGTTACACATAGATGAAAAATAAATTTAGTTTGTTTTGGCATTGAGCCAAATGCACTTTTTTGCCTTTTTTTCCTTTCTTTGATATTGCTATGGTGTTTTCTAGTTATGTCAATTGCACTACCAAAATTGTGGTCAGTGTGGCTGTTCCCAATGGAGCCACAATTTTCAAAATAATACATAGTTTATTTTTGAATATTGAAGTTGTTTATGCTACATAGTGTGTTTTTGAATATTGAAATTGTTTAACGATCAATTTATGGTACAAAATTTATGAGAGGCATCGATTGTTGCAGAATTGGTGGAGGTGGAGGAAAATTCAACAAAAAAAATACAGGCTTTGCGGATTCCTCATGGGATAACAGTCAACAAATCTGCTGCTTATTCATTGTATGAGTTATCATTCATACTGAGTATATATGATAATCTTTTCTTGGTAATTATTAATTAACACACTAATCACTACAAGTAATTAATGATTCTGGTTCATGTATATGTTTATGTTACAGAGATCAATTTAATATTCATATAAGTGGAAATGGATTCCCTGCAGTAACTTTGTGAATGCAGGTAGATCTTGACCCTTGATTAAATTTTGTGTTGAATAAATATATTAATATAAAGATGTGTAAATAAAATCCTAACCATTGATTAAGCTAAATGCGTGAATGCGTGAAATTTATAAATACGGGGAATCTGGAAGTGGTGTTAAACCACAGAGTTCACAATTTCATGATATCCATTTTAGATGTCTGCTTGCTTATAAGATTTCTATATCTTTCTTCTCCCATCAAAAATTATTTGTCCATAAAGCTTTCACCGAAGACGTGAGGTTTCATCCTAGCTGAGCTAGCCTTTGTTTTGTGTATGCCACTACTACAATATTTTTATGTTAAGTGTATGGATAAGATAATAGAAATTTGTGGGAGGGTAGTGGGGCTATATATAAAATATTCAATGCTGGATTATAAATTTACATGGTTTAATGCTCTTATAGAAGCCAAACTCAACATCACAACATATTTAAGGCAGAGGTAATATGAGTATAAACATGTAAGGTATGGTGGTTTTTAAAAAATGTAGCTTTGTATTAAAAATACTTTAATCAATTTTTCTTTATATGGTGGTTGTATTAAATAGTTGTCTCTTTATTGTTATTGGATGTCCAAATTATTTCATCTATACTAATAGATAAAGAGAAAGTTCAAATTTATGGTGTCATAAAATTTGTCAGTCTTATAAGTAGTTTCTCATTGATATATCATCTCAATATCAGTAGCAGAGAAGGCATTTCAAGTGTAAATATTCATTGATACTACCAGTTTGATTACAGTTTGCAATCAGATGCTTTATCGGTTTTTTTATTTATTTTGTATTTAACTTGGATTGATCCTTCCTGCTATAGTTGATACTGCCTGGGGTTATCTCTTTGTTATTGACACAAAGCATAAGGAGGATTTCTGAAATTTGTGTAGATTCATCAATTTTCACAAGTCAATTTTATATTTGTCCTGAACAAGATCTTGGCGTGAAAGAGAATATCGTGCTTGAAAATTCATCCATGTTCTCTGATGAAACTACTATTCCAAAGGGATTGAATAGTGGTGCATTCCATGAACCATCAATGTGGAGAGATAAACAATTCCAATAAATTTGTATACTACCAATTCTCTGCACTAAACCTCCTAATAACTTAATCTTTTATTAAAAGGACTATATTGAAATTTTAGAATGTTACATTTAGCGTGCCAATTGCTCCAAAAATTATCTCGCATACTGAACGTTCCAGCGTGCCTGATGCTGCGCTTAAGCGCCCATAACTTAGTTCCATTTTTTTTTGTGTATGAAAGACTAAGAACAATAAAAAGAAACAAAAACAAAAACAAAAGCTAAACTAACCTAAACTACCACTTCATGTTATAGGACTTAGTGAGAACTCTCACCCTCATCAGAAGGTGAGTGAAGGTTAATGTTAACCCTGCTTTTGTTCAAATCTCCCCCAAGGTACAATTTCAACCTTTGGCCATTTACTTTAAAACTTCTTCCAGAATTTGGCTCTGCAATATCAATTGCACCATAGGGATTCACTTCCTTAACAACAAAAGGACCTGACCATCTAGACTTTAACTTTTCAGGGAAAAGTCTTAGTATAGAATTATACAATAACACTTGTTGTCTTGGTTCAAATTCTTTCACAATTATTTTCTTATCATGCCATCTCTTGGTTCATTCTTTGCAACCTAAATTCTTCCAACTCATCTAACTGCAATAACCTTTTCTCACCCGCAGCTTTCAAGTCAAAATTAAGCAGCTTTACTGCCCAATAAGCTTTATGTTCCAACTCAACTGGAAGATGGCATGATTTGCCATACACTAACTGATATGGGGACATTCCAATTGGATTTTTAAAAGCTGCCCTATATGCCCAAAGCACATCATCCAATTTTCTAGCCTAATCTTTCCTTGAGGAACCTACCACTTTTTCTAGGATCCTCTTCAGCTCTCTGTTGGAAATTTCAACATGTTCACTAGTTTGTGGGTGGTAGGGGGTAGCTATCCTATGTTTCACACCATATTTACTCAGCAATTATTCAAATTGTTTATTAAAAAAGTGTGACCCCCCATCACTTATCACAGCTCTAGGCACCCCAAACCTTGTAAAAATGTGTTTCTTAAGGAAAGAAACCACAACCTTGGCATCATTGGTTGGTAATGTCACAACCTCTACCCACTTAGAGACATAGTCTACATCAATCAAAATATATTTATTAGAGAAAGACGATGGGAATGGTCCCATAAAGTGAATCCCCTAAACATAAAAAATTTCTACCTCCAAGATGGATTTTAGAGGCATTTTATTCCTCTTAGAAATGTTCCCTACTCTTTGACATCTATCACATTTTTCAACAAAATTGTGGGCATCTTTAAACAAAGTAGGCCAGTAAAAGCCACATTGCAAGACCTTAGCAGCAGTTCTTTTACCACTATAATGCCCACCATATTCAGACCCATGACAGTGCCACAATTTTTTTTCAAATTCATCATCAGGGACACATCTTCTAATGATCCCATCAGCACATCTTTTAAACAACAAAGGTTCATCCCACTCATAAAATTTAGCATCATGAAAAAACTTTTTCTTTTGCTCCCAAATAAGATCAAGAGGGACAACACCTGCAGCCTTATAATTTGCAAAATCCGCAAACCAAGGGAAAGAATTTACCATCATCAGTTTTTTCATCAGGAAACTCCTTCGAAATGGAAGGAATGTCCTTGTCCCCCTTAATTTGGACAAGTCTAGAGAGATGATCTGCCACATCATTTTGCTTTCATTGCTTGTCTCTCATCTCCAAATAAAATTCTTAGAGAAGATATCCACCTAATCAATCGTGGCTTAGCATCCTGCTTAGCAAACAAATACCTCAAGGCAGAGTGATTAGTGTAAACAATAACTTTAGACCCAACAAGATAGAATCTAAATTTGTCAAAAGAAAACACAATAGCAAGCAACTCTTTTTCAGTCATGGCATAATTTTTCTGAGCATCATTTAACACACGACTTGCATAATAAATCACATGCAGAATTTTATTTTTTCTTTGTCCTAACACTGCACCTACGATATAGTCACTCGCATCACACATAATTTCAAAAGGTAAACTCCAACCAGGATCAACCATCACAGGTGCAGAAATTTGTTTTTCTTTGATTTTATTAAAAGCATCCAGACATGCATCATCAAACACAAAAGTAGCATCTTTTTCCAAAAGGTTTGTCAAGGGCTTAGCAATTTTAGAAAAATATTCTATAAATTGCCTATAAAAACCTGCATGCCCAAGAAAACTTCTTATACCTTTCACATTAACTGGTGGCGGTAACTTTTCAATTACCTCCACCTTTGCTCTATCCACCTCAATTCCTCTTGCAGAAATTTGATGACCAAGAACTATACATTCTCTTACCATAAAATGACATTTTTACCTGTTAAGAACAAGGTTAGTTTCTTGACATCTTTTTAAAACCAAAACAAGGTTGGATATATAAATATCAAATGAAGATCCAAACACAAAAATAATCCATAAAATTTTTTATGCATTTTTCAATTAAATCAGAAAAGATTGAGAACATGTACCTTTGATTGTAGCCCGAGTACCCATCCAGAAAACAGTAATATTCATGCCCCGCCAACCTTTCTATCATCTGGTCAATGAACGGAAGCGGAAAATGATCTTTCCTTGTAGCTTGATTCAACTTCTGGTAGTCAATACACATCCTCCAACCAGTGACTTGCCTTGTAGGAATCCACTCATTGTTTTCATTCATCACCACAGTCATACCACCTTTCTTGGGAACCTCTTGAACTGGGCTCACCCACTCACTGTCAGAAATGGGATAAATTATCCCTGCATCAAGTAGCTTTATAACTTCTTTCCTCACCACTTCATTCATAGTTAGATTGAGCTTCCTTTGATGTTGAACCACCGGTTTAAAGTCCTCCTCCATATATATTTTATGCGTGCAGAATGTAGGACTTATCCCCCTTCAAATCACTGATGTTTCAACCAATGGCTGACTTGTGATCCCTCAATACTGAGTAATTTTTCTTCCTCACTTTCTGACAACTCCACATTCACAATAACTGGATTCTTCTTTTTCTCATCCATAAAAGCATATTTCAGATTTGAAGGCAATGGTTTCAGCTCCATGGGTGACTCATCTTTCACTACCTCTTCCTATTTTTCCAATTCTTGTAATTTTTTATTTGAAGAAGAAGTAGATTCCAAAGCTTCTAACTGATAGATACATTCCACCACCTCATAATTGACTTCCTCGTGTACCTCCTTAATTCATTTGCCTTTCATCAAAGTTGCTTCCAATGGACTTTTTGCAACACTTTTTTCAAACTTCTCTAAGACCGAGGAATCCAAAACTTCAACCCGGAAACAACAATCAGAATCTTGAGCATGCTTCACTGCAATTGAGAAAACCACTTTTCCATCTTCTACTCTCAAAATTAATTCACCTATCTGCACATCAATTAAAGCACGGCCTGTAGCAAAAAATGGCCTACCAAGAATAAGAGGAACTTTAGCATCCTCTTCCATGTCCAACATGTAACATCCTAAAATTCTAATATAATTCATTTGAAAAAAAAAAGAGAAATAATGATATAATAAAAATAAAATATAATTAAGAGGTTTAGTGGCGAGAGTTTATTAGTGTAAAATTTATTAGAATTGGTTGGTAAATACAACAGAAATATTAAATTGAAGTAAATATATATAAAAAAAGAAGAATATATATATATATATATATATATATATATATATATATGTATATGTAAATGGTGTACTGGGCGTTAAGCCCAAGTACACATGATTACTCTTAAGTCTTAAAAAAAAAAGAAAGAAAGAAAGAAAACCTAAAACAACCACATGCCTAATGCACTATATATATACACTGCGCACGGGATTGGGGAGACGCCGCACAGGAGACTGCAAGAGAAGGACATTTCTTTTCTTTAGCAGTACAATTATTATAATACACAGATCCAAGGAGGCCAGTGAAGGGAAGCATAATTTTTAAGGAAGCACTAGTTTTATCATAAATAATTTTTAGAGCATATTGGAGTCTTTGAGAGGTGAGTAACAATACTTTTTACGAACCCTCTCCATGGTATGAATGATTGTTTGTGTTGACAGTTTTTTTTAATTGATGGATGAACTGATGTAGTAAGTATGTTCCCCTAAATCTAAGAGAAATTGTTTATTGCTAATTTATCGTTTTGTGGACGAAATTCGTGTGTTTAAGCCAGATGATAAAATCACTAAAGTTTCGTATCGTACGTCCAAAACCTCACAGGAGTAGATTTTTCTTTTTATCTTTAACTACTTTTGTGAAGTCCTGTATGCCAAGTTCAATTCAATTGGCATTGGTGTTCCACTGACGCATGGTTTTACCTTCTGGGAGCATATAATTTTATTTAATTGAACTTTAATAGCTTAGTCATAGCATGTATTAAATCTCATTTTGCTTATGGTTTAAAAAGAGGATAAGTATATTTGATTGTTATAATTTAAAATATGTTCGACATGTTTTATTCGAGATATAAATGATATATGCATGTTAGTAAAGTTTGTTGTTATGCCTCCTAAGATAGGTGCATTGACTTTTGACATCGTCATTTAATGGGATGTCGAAATTAAGATATGGGACCAGGAATCCATTTTATGAACGAGGCTCTCGGGTCAGCGTTAATAGGAGGCAAGTAACCCATTTAATTACGAGGTTCTCGGGTCACCATAGGGGCAAGGAGTCAATTCTAAAATGGGATTCCTGAGTCATCGTGGGGCACAGAATCGATTCTAGAACGAGGTTCTCGGGTCACCATAAAGAGGGTGACAAGGAATCAATTCTAGAACGAGATTCCCGAGTCATCATGGGGCACATAATCAATTCTAGAACCAGGTTCTCGGGTCACCATAAAGAGGGTGGCAAGGAATCAATTCTAGAACGAGATTCCCGAGTCACCATCGGGGCAAGGAGTCAATTCTAGAATGAGGTTCTTGGGTCACCATAAAGAGGGTGGCAGGGAATCAATTCTAGAACGAGGTTCCCGAGTCACCGCAGACTAGGGGCAAGGAACCAATTTAATGAGGTTCTCGAGCCACCGAATTGGGCAAGAAACCAACACGAAGTGGGGTTTCCGAGCCACTGGATGATCGTGTTGTTGTGTAATGTGTGGTTACTTTGTTTAATTAATATATGATATTTGATTATGTTGTCGTTATAAGATTGTTGTAATTCAATGTATTTTTTATGAACATTATTTTGGAAAATTAGCGGGTACCATGGACAGTTTTTTGGGTTACCGTGCCGACTGAGAACATCACTATTTTCGAAACATTTTATAACTGCATTGTTGTTCACTGTGATTTTATATCTCATTAAACGGTGTTGTTTTCAGAGCCCGAGGACATCATTGTTGCGGACACCGAGGCTTGAAGAACTACTTTCTTTTTAACTTAGCTGGTTAGTATTGTAGCATGGCTTACGAGTGCCATGCAGACATCGTCTATTATTTTTATTTTTATTTTTTTCTTCTTCTCGGATTGTAGTTAGACGCCCGGTTTTGAGGCTTTTCTTTTGATTTGGTTGTATTCAGATGTATGGATTTAATATTATATTGATACATTATTACTACTTTATTTAATATGAGACATTTTCCAGACTTATATAATTGAGAAAATTTTTATGATTAACATATTTTAAATAAATGTATTAAAGGATTTTTATACAATTTATTTTGGGTTACTAATGTAACGAAGGGTGTTACATTTATGGTATCAGAGTAGGTCGATTCTAAAATCGGACTGTGGTAGTGGGGCTTTTTCTAAAAAAAAAATGAGCGCATAGGATGCTTGTTAGAGTTATAGTTTCTGCATGCTATTCTTTTAAATGTTGGACCTGATCAACCCAGTGTTTGATTGGTGGCGTGCAAATTATGGCCACTAATAGGCGACGGACGAAGGATGCACTTGCGGCGACTTTGGTTCAGATGACCAGAGTTCTGCAGGAGCAGACAGAGACTCTCGGTCAGATGAGGGATAAACGGAACGGGCCTATTGTTGGGCCAGCCGACGCTCCAGATCCGCAGTACGGGGGTTTGTCAGAGTTCCGAAATAATAATCCGCCAGCGTTTCGAGGGACTACCGATCTGATTGAGGCAGAGGAGTGGTTAATGAAGCTAGAGAAGATTTTCCGAGTCATGAGGTGTGGTGACGATCAAAAGGTGGATTTTGCCACCCATATCTTTGGAGTCGGGGCGCGAGCACTTGGTGGAACTGTGCTAGGGGTGGATTGCTTGCTTCGGGGGCCCATATCACATGGGACAGGTTCAAGGACGTTTTCCTGAAAAAATACTTTCCGTATAGTGTTCGTATACAGAAGGAGGCAGAGTTTCTTCAGCTTCGCCAGGGGAGCATGACCGTGGCAGATTATGTTGCCAAGTTTGAGAGCCTGTCAAGGCTCTCTTCATATGTGAGGGACAATCCTGATAGTGACTGGAAGGCAATCAAGTTCGAACAGGGCTTGAGGTCAGAGCTGCGGAGCCTTGTTGGGCTCCTAGAGATTCAAGATTACCCCATCTTGGTAAACAAGTGTAGAGTGGCAGAGCGAAATATACAAGCTGTTTTGGCTGAGAAGTCGGAAGACAATAACTTTAGCGACGACAAGAGGTTCCAGAGCAAGGGAGGAAACTTTCAGAAGAGCCTACGACCTGTGCCTACTATCACTAAGGGTAAGCAGATTCAGGGGGCTCGGGGTGATAAGGAAGCAACATGCTACAAATGTGGATGGCAGCACCAAGGTCGTACGTGCCCCGCGGCCCAAGTCTCCTGCTACAATCGTGGAAAGACTGGACATTTTGCTAGGATGTGCAAGTCAGGAGGCCAATCTCAGACCAGAACACAGAACCACGGAAGGGTATTTACCATCCAAGGAGAGGAGGTGAAGGAATCCGACGGTTTGACCCAAGGTAAGGGCTTTATTAAAGGTCATGATGTTATCATATTGTTCGATTCGGGAGCAACACGTTCATTCATATCTTTTAAATATGCTAGATGCTTAGAGTTGACTGTTTCTAAATTGTCATATGATTTGTGTGTTTCTACTCCTGCTAAGGATAGATTGGTTACTTCTTCTGTTTGCCTGAAATGTCCTTGTTGTTTCAAGACCTGACTTATAGTGTTGATTTGATATGTTTGCCTATGTCGGGTCTAGATATTACTTTTGACATTGATTGGTTATCTCATAATAATGCTGTTATTGATTGCCCTAGTAGAACCATATCTTTTGCTCCACAAACTATGTCTGTTGATTCCCCTAAATCAAATTGCTTTATATCTGTGGCGTCTTGTTATAAGTGCTCAGTTGAGGGAGCTCAGGGATACATTCTCCTCTTTTCTACTAAGATAGAGGCTGAAAGTGATATAGCGGCATTACCTGTTGTGTGCGAGTTTCCAGATGTGTTTCCTAGTGAGGTCTCTAGTTTACCTCCAGAAAGAGAGATTGAGTTTACCATAGATCTAATACCCGTGAGTGGGCCTGTATCCATAGCACCCTATAGGAGGACACCTTTAGAGTTGAGCGAGCTCAAGAAACAAATAGAGGAGATGTTAGGAAAGGGGTTTATGAGGCCTAGTGTGTCACCTTGAGGAGCGCCAGTGCTTTTAGTGAAAGAGAAAGATGGGAGTATGAGGTTGTGTGTTGATTATAGGCAGTTGAATAAGGTAACCATCAAGAAAAAAAAATATCCCTTGCCTAGGATAGATGACCTCTTAAACCAGTAGAGGGGAGGGTCAGTGTTTTCCAAAATAGATCTAAGATCGGGATACCGTCATATTAGAGTTAGATACCATCATATTAGAGTTAGAAACGAGGACATCCCTAAGACAACTTTCAGAACAAGGTATGGGCACTATGAGTATGCAGTGATGCCTTTTGGCGTGACCAACGCCCCAGCCGTTTTCATGGACTGCATGAATCGGATCTTTAGGCCCTTTTTGGATAGGTTTGAGGTGGTTTCATAGATGATATTTTAATACACTCTAGGACACCAGGAGAGCATGGGGGACACCTAAGGTTGGTGTTGCAGATATTGAGGGATGAGTGCCTTTATGCCAGACCTGAGAAGTGTGAGTTTTGGCTAGATGAGGTGAAGTCTTTAGGACACACCATCTCTAAGGATGGTGTAGCGGTTGATTCCTCTAAAGTTGATACGGTGTCGGAATGGGAACAACCTAAGACAGTAATCGAAGTGGGAAGTTTCTTATGCTTAGCAGGTTACTATAGGAAGTTCATTGAGGGGTCCTCTAGATCAGCCTTACCTTTGACCCAGTTGACTAGGAAAGGGAAACCTTTTGTGTGGGATCGGGAGTGTGAGGACAGTTTCCAAGAGCTTAAGAGGAGATTGGTGTCATCACTAGTCTTAACTATATCGGATCCCTTGGTGAGTTTTGTGGTTTACTGTGACACATCTAAAAATGGCTTGGGATGTGTCTTGATGGAGGAGGACATTGTACGTCAATGTCCAGATTTTATTATCTAATGTACGATAACCTTTATGTTTTGAATATAACATATGTTACAATAGGTGCGTGTGTACGAGATGAATTTCGGGGACGAAATTCTTTAAGGAGGGGAGAAAATGTAACATCCTAAAATTCTAATATAATTAATTTGAAAAAAGAAGATTATGTTATAAAAAAAGAGAAATAATGATATAATAAAAATAAAATATAATTAAGAGGTTTAGTGGCGAGAGTTTATTAGTGTAAAATTTATTAGAATTGGTTGGTAAATACAAATGAAATATTAAATTAAAGTAAATATAGATAAAAAAAGAATATATATATATATATATATATATATATATATATATATATATATATATATATAAATATGTAAATGGTGTACTGGACGTTAAGCCCAAGTACACCTGATTACTCTTAAGTCTAAAAAAAAAAGAAAGAAAGAAAGAAAGAAAGAAAACCTAAAACAACCACATGCCTAATGCACTATATATATACACTGCGCACGGGATTGGGGAGACGCCGCAAAGGAGACCACAAGAGAAGGACATTTCTTTTCTTTGGCAGTACATTTGTTACAATACGCAGATCCAAGGAGGCCAGTGAAGGGAAGAATAATTTTTAAGAAAGCACTAGTTTTATCATAAATAATTTTTAGAGCATATTGGAGTCTTCGAGAGGTGAGTAACAATACTTTTTATGAACCCTCTCCATGGTATGAATGATTGTTTGTGTTGACAGTTTTTTTTAATTGATGGATGAACTGATGTAGTAAGTATGTTCCCCTAAATCTAAGAGAAATTGTTTATTGCTAATTTATCGTTCTGTGAATGAAATTCTTGTGTTTAAGCCAGATGATAAAATCACTAAAGTTTCGTACCGTACGTCCAAAACCTCACAGGAGTAGATTTTTCTTTTTATCTTTAACTACTTTTGTGAAGTCCTGTATGCCAAGATCAATTCAATAGGCATTGGTGTTCCACTGACGCATGGTTTTACCTTCTGGGAGCATATAATTTTATTTAATTGAACTTTAATAGCTTAGTCATAGCATGTATTAAATCTCATTTTGCTTATGGTTTAAAAAGAGAATAAGTATATTTGATTGTTATAATTTAAAATATGTTCGACATGTTTTATTCGAGATATAAATGATATATGTATGTTAGTAAAGTTTGTTGTTATGCCTCCTAAGATAGGTGCATTGACTTTTGACATCGCCATTTAATGGGATGTCGAAATTAAGATATGGGACCAGGAATCCATTTTATGAACGAGGCTCTCGGGTCACCGTTAATGGGAGGCAAGGAACCCATTTAATTACGAGGTTCTCGGGTCACCATAGGGGCAATGAGTCAATTCTAAAATGGGATTCCCGAGTCATCATGGGGCACATAATCAATTCTAGAACGAGGTTCTCGGGTCACCATAAAGAGGGTGGCAAGGAATCAATTCTAGAATGAGATTCCCGAGTCATCATGGGGCACATAATCAATTCTAGAACGAGGTTATCGGGTCACCATAAAGAGGGTGGCAAGGAATCAATTCTAGAACGAGGTTCTCGGGTCACCGTAAAGAGGGTGGCAAGGAATCAATTCTAGAATGAGGTTCCCGAGTCACCGCAGACTAAGGGCAAGGAACCAATTTAATGAGGTTCTCGAGCCACCGAATTGGGCAAGAAACCAACACGAAGTGGGGTTTCCGAGCCACTAGATGATCGTGTTATTGTGTGATGTGTGGTTACTTTGTTTAATTAATATATGATATTTGATTATTTTGTCGTTATAAGATTGTTGTAATTAAATGTATTTTTTATGAACATTATTTTGGAAAATTAGCGGGTACCATGGACAGTTTTTTCGGTTACCGTGCCGGCTGAGAACATCACTATTTTCAAAACATTTTATAACTGCATTGCTGTTCACTGAGACTTTATATCTCATTAAAAGGTTTTGTTTTCAGAGCCCGAGGACATCATTGTTGCGGACACCGAGGCTTGAAGAACTACTTTCTTTTTAGCTTAGCTGGTTAGTATTGTAGCATGGCTTACGAGTGCCATGCAGACATCGTCTATTATTTTTATTTTTATTTTTTTCTTCTTCTCGGATTGTAGTTAGACGCCCGGTTTTGAGGCTTTTCTATTGATTTGGTTGTATTCAGTGGAATGGATTTAATATTATATTTATTACTTTGATACATTATTACTACTTTATTTAATATGAGACATTTTGCTGACTTATATAATTGAGAAATTTTTTATGATTAACATATTTTAAATAAATGTATTAAAGGATTTTTATACAATTTATTTTGGGTTACTAATGTATCGAAGGGCGTTACACAATACTACAAAATCTGCAGGGAAGATGAATTTATCAATCTTAACAAGAAAATCTTCCACAATACCATAAGGATATTTTACCGAACGATCTGGCAACTGAAGAGACATCATAGTAGGCTTCACTGTACCAATTCCTAGCCTTTTAAAAATTGACAAAGGCATCAAATTGATGCTTGCTCCCAAATCACATAGAGCCCTGCCAACATCCATATTACCAATCTCACAAGGAATGGTTAAGCTTCCTGGATCCATCAACTTAAGAGGTAATTTTTGTTGAATAATAGCACTACACTCCTCTATAAGAATAACAGTTTCCTCTTCATTGGCCTTCCTCTTCTTGAACAACAAATCCTTCATGAACTTAGCATAACTTGGCATTTGTTCTAATGCCTCAGCAAATGGAATATTAATCTGCAGCTTTTTGAACACCTCCAAGAACCTAGAAAACTGCTTGTCTTCATTCTTCTTCTTCAACCTTTGAGGATAAGAAATTTTAGGAACAAAGGGTAGCGGTTGAATTGGCTTGTCAACTTGTGAATTTTCAGATTTTTCATCTTCTTCTTTCTTCTCTTCAACCACCACTTCCTCCTCCTATCGCTTTTCATCATGAACAACTTTTTCAGCATCATTTTCTTTAGAAGACTCCTCTTGGACAGCATTGTTCAGAACCTTGTCATTCCTCAAATGAATTGCTCTGCAGTGCTCTTTTGGATTAGGAACAGTATCACCTGGCAAAGTACCTGCAGCTCTTTCAGACAACTGTTTAGAAATCTGCCCAATTTGCACTTCCAACTTCCGAATAGATGCCTCTTGATTCTTGAAATTGGCCCTTGTCTCAGTCACGAAATTTGAAGATTGCTCCACAAAATTAGAAGTATTAACTGACAATTTCTCCAAAACACTCTCCAAAGATGACATTCTGTTTTGAGGTTGTGATTGTCCTTGCAATGAAGAATTCCCTTGTTGTTGTTGTTGAGGCTTGAATTGATTCTGACCTTGACCACCCCATGAGAAATTAGGATGGTTCCTCCAACCTGGATTGTAAGTGTTTGAATAGGGGTTAATTTGTTGCCCCAATGCATTCACTTGCTTTCCGAGTTGATTTGTACCACAATCACCATTACGATGCTCTCCACCACAAAAATCACACACCAGGGGAGGTGTACTCAGTGCATTAACTTGGCCATTCCCCAACAAAGTAGCAAGTTGTTGAAAAATCACCTTGTTAACTTGTTGCTCAATTAGATTAGTATCCATGACATTCACCCCAAGACTTTTTTGTTTTGTATATCATGTTGCATATTAGCACTGTTGGCTGCCATGGTCTCTAGTATTTCCAAAGCCTCTTCTGGACTCTTCAAATCAAAAGCTCCTCCACAAGCAGCATCCATCATCTGTCTTGCATTTGGATCCAGCCCATTATAGAAAGTTTGATCTAACAATCAATTGGTCAAAGAATGATGGGGACATTTTCTGAGTAGCTCTTTGAACCTCTCCCAAGCATCATACAAAGTTTGACTCTAGTTGCACAAATGAGGTAATTTCACTCCTCAACTTTGCTAACCTCGATGCTGGAATTTTTTTTGTACAAACTTGGACTCCAAATCATCCCATGTTGAGATACTGCCCTGTTACTGTGACTGAAGCCAATTTCTAGCTTTATCCTTCAATGAGAAAGGAAAAAACCTCAATCTGATAGCATCATCAGTAGCTCCATTGACCTTCATTGTATCACAAATCTGCAAGAAATTCTCCAAATGATGATTGGGATCCTCCTGAGCTCCTCCCCCAAACTGGTTCTGATGCATCAATTGAAGGAGTGCAGGCTTGATTTCAAAGTTGTTAGCCTTCACAGGAGGTCTCACAATAGAACCCCGAGTACCTTCAGTAGTGGGCTTGGAATAATCCCTCAATGTTCACCTAGCAGGTTGCTCGGCCATGACCGTTTCAACTTCAACCATCCGTTGCTGTAGAAGTGCTTGTTCCCTTTCTTGTTGCCTATGTAGCTTGCCTGCCTTCCGGTTACTCTTAGTTGTCTTTTCAATTTCAAGATCAAACAGCAAAGAATTCTTGTCAACAATACCTCACATACACAACTAAGAAGAAAATAAGTGCACATTGATAATATAAAATAAAAATAAAACTGTAGCAATTATAATAACAGAAAATGGAATGCTCAAATCGAGATTTCCTTGGCACAACTAATATTAACAGAAATCAATCCCCAGCAACAACGCCAAAAACTTGTTAAGCAAAATTGGCAAGTGCACCAAATCGCTAATTGTAGTATAAAATATCGTCCCTAGGGATTGAACCGTTAACTACTAGCATACCAACTCAACTTCGTTTGAGCGACCGAAATATTTGGAATTGGCTTTCGCCAATGAGTAAGAACAGGAATTTAACAAAGAACAGAAAGTATTTTTGGTATTTTCAATTTAAGAAAATAAAGCAACAAGATAATTGGTTTTAAACAATCAAGGAGAAATTGTTAGTGGATCGATTTCCCTGCCTTTCCTACATGTTCAATCATGAAAATTAACTTGAACAGTTTGTTCAATTTCAAGAAGCTGAGTTTTTATTATTTACCCCCTAATTCCTTAGGTTGATAAACCTTCCTGCCTAAATTACTAATTCAATTCCTTGAGTATTAGCAAATTAACAAGAGCAATGAGAATGGTTACAACTCAATAATGTTAATCTGATTGTGTTCTTATTCCTAAGTAACACACACAAATTGTTCATTCACAAACAGTAACTATGAATTCGAATTTCCCAATTTCAAATCCACACAGTAGATAAACATGAACACAATGAATAAACTTTTGAAATTTACCAGAATCAAAACAAGTTAGCTAGGTAGTTCCATTTACCTCTAACAAAAGAGAATTAGCTAGACATAATAAAAATAGAACAAACAGAAGAAAAAGAAGAAGATGAAGGCAAGAAATCATCACGAGTCTCTACTTGGCAGCTTCGACTCTCTATGATTGCTTCCTTTTCTCTCCTCAACACTATGTAGCTATGTGTAAGAATCTCTCAAAAGCTCTCTGTATGAATATCCCCAAAAACTGTCTCCGTCCTTCCTTCTGCATGATTTTATTATTTTTTTCCCAACTTGTAATCGCCAGGCTCAAGCGTGGCATTCCTGG
The DNA here is from genome assembly GCA_030762895.1 of Sophora flavescens. NCBI lineage: Eukaryota > Viridiplantae > Streptophyta > Magnoliopsida > Fabales > Fabaceae > Sophora > Sophora flavescens. Next base: position 38,161,218 of record CM061064.1, read on the forward strand.
CACTTGAGCATGCCAGGCGCTTGAGCATGGCTCAGCCCACGCTTGAGCGTGGCTGCTCTAATCCAGAAACGCTCCAAACTGCTCAACTACTCATTAACAGCATAAAAACTAATAAAACTAGAAATAAAACTAACTACGAAATTAAGAAATTTAAAACAGAAAAATGACCTACAACTAATAAAAACTAATAAAAAAGTAATTAAAATTGATAACCTCTTAACTACAAATTAAGATTCATCATAAATTAGCCTGGGATAAAAACTATCAAACTAATTTCTTTCCTTCTCATTGTGTGTTTCGGTATTTGAACTCGAGGAGGATGATTAGCAGTGCTAAGGAGAATGGAGGATTTTATTACTTTGATGATGGACTTGGATCAAAACAACAATCCCAACCAATAGGTTCCTGCTTTGAATCTGGTTTTATTTCTGATAACAATAATGATATTATGTTATGGCATTTACGGTTAGGTCACCCGAGTTTTAGGTACCTAAAATATTTATTTCCAAAGTTGTTTTGTAATAAAGACCCTTCGTTATTTCATTGTGAAACTTGCAAATTTGCAAAACATCATCGTTTTTTTTTCCTATGCAATCTTACAAGGCAACAAAACCTTTTTCTATTATTCACAACGATGTTTGGGGTCCTAATAAGACAAGTACACTCTCCAATAAAAAATGGTTCATTACTTTTATCGATGATCACACTAGACTTTGTTGGGTGTACTTGTTAAAGGAAAAATCTGAGGCTGGTCAAGCTGTAAGAAATTTCTTTAAAATGGTGCAGAATCAATTTCAAACAAATATTCAAGTCTTCAGAAGTGATATATAATGGAAAGGAATATTTTAATATGATTTTGGGGAATCTTTCTTGAAAATGGGGTTGTGCATCAAAGCTCTTGTGCTAATACACCCCAACAGAATGGGATTGCGGAGAGAAAGAATAGACATCTCCTAGAGGTGGCTAGAGCCTTATTCTTCGAAACAAAAGTTCCATAATACATGTGGGGTGAAGCTGTTTTAACTGTCGCATATTTGATTAATCATATGCCGTCTAAAGTTTTACAATTTGAAACTCCCCTTCATATTTTTAAAGAGTGTTTTCCAATGGCTCGTCTTTCAGCCAATTTACCTTTGAAGATATTTGGGTCTATTGTGTTTGTTCATGAACATAAACACCTCGGGAAGCTAGAACCACATGCTATAAAATATGTTTTTATTGGATACTCTCCAACCCACAAGGGGTACAAGTGTTTTGATCCAAAATCAAAAAGAATTTTTGTAACCATGGATGCCACCTTCTTTGAAAAACAACCTTTTTTTAAGGACATTCATCTTCAAGGGGGAATTCACATGAAGATTCTTTTGAAACCATTATTTTATCAGAAAATGCACATGATTCTGAGACTTATACTACTGCACCAATAGCAAATGACCAAGATTCATTATCTGGACCTACTCCCATCATGAGTAAGGCTCCCGTGGAATTTGGGTCTACATCTCTAAATCAAAACTCTGACAAACAATCTTTGTAAATTGATAATAATGAAGAACTAATCGAAATGTCAGAACATGATGATTCTTGTGAAGAAGAAATTAACAGGTTCAAGGATGGTGACCGAAGGTGGGAAAAGTTCTTTGTTTCAAAAAACCGTCAGAAAAGGAATGAAGAATCAACTCTCCAGCACAATCATGAATCCGAACCAAGGGAAAATCCAATTAGTCAACCTGATACGGGTAAGTCCCCGTCTGAACCTAATTGTCACAATGAATCAGTTGAGTTAGACATCCCATAACGCTTAGAAAAGGTATTAGATCTTGTACTAAGCATCTTTGGTCTAAATTTATGTCATATTCAAATTTGTCTTCCTCTTTTGCTGCATTTACCTCACAGTTGTCTAGTATAGAAGTTCCAAAAAATGTACAGGAAGCTCTAAAAATTCCAAAGTGGAAGGAAGTTGTTCTTAAGGAGATGAGAGCTCTTGAGAAGAACAACACTTGGAGTGTTATGACCTTACCAGCTGAGAAAAACACAGTGGGTTGCAAATGGGTCTTCGCTGTGAAGTATAATTCAGATGGATCCATAGAAAGGTACAAGGCACGCCTGGTGGCCAAGGGATTCACTCAGACCTATGGCATAGACTACTCGGAAACTTTTGCTCCTGTGGCAAAATTAAACACTGTCAGGATTCTCTTATCCCTTGCTGCCAACTTAGATTGGCCTTTGCACCAACTGGGTGTGAAGAATGCGTTCCTCAATGGTGACCTAGAAGAAGAGGTATACATGGATGGACCTTCTGGATTTGAAGAAAAATTTGGGTCAAATGTGTGTAAATTGAAGAAGTCACTCTATGGGCTCAAACAGTCCCCGAGAGCATGGTTCAAAAGATTCACCAGTCCATGAAGAAACAGGGATACAGTCAAGGACAAGCCGATCACACCCTATTCACAAAATTTTCCTCTGATAGGAAGATTGCTGCACTAATTGTCTATGTTGATGACATTGTTCTTACCGGGAATGATGTAATAGAGATGGGAAGGCTGAAGAAAAATATGGCAGCAGAATTTGAGATCAAGGATTTGGGAGCATTGAGATATTTTCTTGGCACGGAGGTTGCCCGATCAAAAAAGGGAATTGTGGTTTCCCAACGAAAGTATATTATGGACCTTTTAAAGGAAACTGGAATGAGTAGTGGTTGCAGACCAGTCAATGCTCCTATGGACCCAAATGCGAAACTTTGGGAGAAAGGAGATGTTCCTGTTGATATTGGGAGATACCATAGATTAGTTGGAAAGTTAATCTACCTGTCTCATACCAGACCTGATATTGCCTTTTCCGTGAGTGTTGTAAGCCAGTTTATGCACTCCCTATATGAAGAACATCTTGAGGCAGTCTACAGAATTTTGAGGTACTTGAAGAGCAATCCTGTGAAAGGATTGTACTTTAGAAAAACCAGTGAGATGAATGTTGAAATCTTTTGCGATGCAGGTAGGCGAGGATCGATCATCGGCGAAAGTCAACTTCGGGATATTGTACATATGTGTGGGGAAATCTAGTAACTTGGAGAAGCAAGAAACAAGGCGTGGTTGCCAGAAGTAGTGCTGAGGCTGAATTTAGAGCAATGGCCCAAGGAATTTGTAAAGGGTTGTTGATCTATAGAGTCTTGGAGGAACTCAAGATGAAGGTTGATCTTCCGTTAAAGCTGTGCTGTGACAACAAAGCGGCAATAAGCATAGCTCACAATCCCGTCCAGCATGACAGGACCAAACACATTGAGATTGATCGCCACTTCATAAAAAAAAAAATAGATGCTGGCACTATCTGTCTTCCTTTTGTGACTTCCAACCAACACACAACTGATATTTTCATCAAGAGTCTAGCAAGATCAAATTTTGAGCACTTGATAAGCAAGTTGGGCATGATAGATATCTATGCACCAAATTGAGGGGTGTTAAAGAATCAGGAAAATATCCCTGATTTTATCCTCTTTGATTCTATTTGATTTTATCTTTATTATTCTGATTTTATTTTGTTTTATTTACTTCCTTAATTATAGGAACAGATTTGATTTGATTTGTTTTGCCTTTATTGTAATCTATTTATAAAATAGACTCATACTATGAATTAAATTACAACAATTCTATATGATATATTCGTATATTTAAGTTTTTTTATAAGCTCACAAAGGACAATCAGGTTCCTTTGCCATTACTAGGATTGATAGGCCTTCGCCTTCTTTAGAGTTGTTATTGCGGGAAGATTGTAAGGGGAGGTTTATTTCCTGATTCTATATATGACAGTGTAACGTTTTTCTTTTTTCCTATTTTATAAAAAAACAGCTTTTTTTTTTTAACTTTTTGGAAACACACGGGATAGCAGCGTTGCTCTGATTCTCGTATGGTAGGTTTAAGAAAATGAGTTTCTTTTTCTTTTCTAAAAGGGAAGTAGAACTACACTGTACAGTCAAGGAAAGAATTATAGTTTACTCGAGCAGGAGAAGTCAAGTTTGGAGGCCAGACTTGTTTGGATGGGATGTAGGGATTAATGTGAAGGGAGTTTCTAAAAGAAAATCCCTTTCAAATGAAATTGTAAAAGTAAATTAGTAAAGTGAGTAAGAGAATATTTATACTTGATTTAATAGAAAATACATTTTAATTTTTGACTAAATAATAATTAAAAAAATAGTTTTAGTGGCTATTTTCTAGGTCCATAAGTAATTTTAGTATTTTATTACTTCCAAGTTAACAGCTAAAAAGTAATTTTCTATTTCTATACGTCTTGAATACTTACACACAGGATGCAATCCTAGTTTCATTCACCGAGATTTAAAGACAACTAATATTCTCCTAGACATCAATATGAGAGCAAAAGTATCAGGCTTTGGACTCTCTCAAGACTAGCTGAAGAAGATTTAACTCACATATCAAGTGTTGCAAGGGGAACTGTAGGCTACTTGGATCCTGAGTAAGCCACAGGTCTCATGTGTCCATGATCAATAGATATCTTTTCTCCTTACCACGAGGTGTTATCTAAGGTATATCACATATAGTGATGTACTATCCGAGTGATGAGCCAATTGTTTTGCCACATGGATGAGTAAGTGGGTTTGACTTTTAAACTATTATTGTAGTCAAACCTCTATTTATGTTGTATTCTGATATTTGCATTAAAGCGTCGGCTAATAAAGTGTCTTAAGGACATTGGTTAATCACAAAAGAAAAATTTATATGGAAAAACTAAGTATTATCCTCTCGAAATGTTAAATACGT